>VBSM01001118.1:4614938-4625880 GCA_008086735.1 Cheirogaleus medius
ATGGACACTGGGGCCAACTTTTTTTTTTTTGTCATTTGGCCAATTTGATGTGCTGATAAAATTACATTTTGTACGACATTCATACGTATAGTTTTAGAGATTATCTATAATACTTCAAATATAGCGTGTGAATAATAAGATGCCATGCATCAGCAATCTTAAGGGTGTTCTCACCCCTAAGCCAGTCATCCCACATTTGGGTAATACCAACTGAGAGTGACCGAGCCTGAGCCATTTAGGCTGAGAGCTTCAACTGCCTGGTTTTAATTTATCCTCACAACATTGCCAGGCTTCAAATGGATTCTGTTACCCCTACATCACACACAAGGGAAACTGAGGATCAGAGAGGGCAGACAATTTGCCCAAAGTCACACAGCTGTATAGAGTCCAACCTGTCTGACTCCTAAAATCACACTGTTGACCCTATGCTCTGTTGCCTCCCATTTTAGCTACTTTCTTATGAATCTCTTCCAAAGAAATGATTGACATTTTAAAAAACTGTTTCTGCAATTAAAAAAACTCAATCTCTGTATTATTTACTCTTCCAAGTGAGAAGTTGGAAGTGGCTTAACTATCTAACAGTTAGCAATGGCCAAGCCACATGAAGGTTTTGTGTGGCCCTGGGGAAACACTGAGGTTGCATCACAAGCAAAAGTACCACCCAGACTGAAGGTGGACTCTGCTCACAACTCTGTAGAAAGGATACACACAGGATGGTGGGAGAAAGTCCACAGGGAAAGGCTGGGCATCTGGTCCCATTGGGAGAGGAGGCACTGCAAGAACATGCCTGTCTGCTGCTTGTGCCTGGGCTGCAAGCCCCTATGTGCTAACCTGGCCTCTCTAGTGGAAAACCATGGTGCACGTGAATAGCGTGTTCACAGCCTCCATGGACAAGCTCTGCACAGTCCCTGCTCCTTTCCCCAAGTCCCTGCCAGGGGACCTGCTCATGCACGACAGACTCTGCTCCCCTGGGTGAAGACCTAGCTTTGCCTCCTGGCTCTGCCATCTACCAGCCATGGCGCCTTAACTGGGCTGGTTCACCACAGTAATCTTCAGCGTCTGTCTATAAAGCCAGGCCACTGCACCCTGCTCAGCAGGTTGTCGTGAAGATTAAGTTAAATGATACATTATTGTTAATAATAAGGCCCAGAGTCCCCTCTCCTGTTCCGGTTCTCAGGCCTTGAGGGAAGGTCTCAAGAGTGGCAGAAGGGAGCGTGAACTCGTGTGTGGATTACAATCAAGGTCCTTCCAAACTGGACCTGAGGAGTAGCCCTGGGTGAAACAGTCAGAGTCAGACTGAGCACTTTCTGATGGGTGGTGAAATGTGGCGAGATATGAAAGGGGAAAAAAAAGCCTTTCTGTTTAGTTTTTCAGATTGCACTGCAACATTAAATATGAGACAGCATTTAATTCTGATACTATTTCTAATCTTAAACTAAGCAGAAAATGACTAAGCTCCCCTTGGCAGGCTGAATCGTGGCCCCCAATATATGAGGTCCTGGATATATCCCTGGAACCTATGGATGTTACCTTAAAATGCAAAAGACACACTGCAGAGGTGCCTACATTGAGGATCTTGAGACAGGGAGGTGACCCTGGGTTATCCAGGGGGCCCTAACTACAACCACATCATCCTGCTGAGGAGGGCAGAGGGGCTGGACTCCAGAGAAGGCAAGTGACTGCTGAAGCAGGGCGCCACACCGCTGGCTCCAAGGACAGAGGAAGGTCCCAGGAGCCGAGGACCGCAGCTGTGCCGACACAAAGGGCAAGGAAAGGGACTGCCCTGTGATCTCTGGAGAGCTCGGCCCTACTGACGCCCTCACTTCAGCCCAGCGAGACTGATTTCTGACCTCTGGCCTCCAGAACTGTAAGACGATCAATTTGTGCTGTTTTAAGCCACCAAGTCTGTGGTAACTTGTCACATCAGCCATAGGAAACGAATACACTCCCAAACATGAAACAAGACAATGAAGTGCCGTTTTTCACTGATTAAGCTAATATCATTAAGCTAATGACAAGTTTGCAGAAATATTCACATCCAGTGCAGCAAAGAGTGCTATGAAACTCGGAGACTCCACTGCGGCAGCGGGGCACGTGGGCCGCCACAGCTGCAGAAACCTTGCAGGCCTCGGCAAGTCCTGCGTGGCGTCTCGGGTAAGTTACTGAACCACCCAGTGTCTTGATCTCTGCATCTATACAATGAGGATAATATCATCATCCTGTTTCCAGTATTGTTTTAAGGATTAACTGTGTTAATACTTGTCAAGCATGTAAACGGTGGCTTGGTACCGACCAAGCACTCGGTAAGTGCTCAGCTATTACTAATTTTGTTGCGTTTAGATTGGAAATGAATGTGCAACATCACAGTGTTATGATGAAGATGAGAGTGGGGTTTTCTTTCTCAAATTTTTAACAAACTTGTTACATTATTTTTATAATAAATACTTTCATATTTTAACTCTTTAATTGAAGCAATTCTAATGCATACTCTACCTTAGCTTTTACCATACCCTAGCCAGCCTGAAATCTGCACTCAGAACTTCAGGTCTTAGTGACCCTGGATAATGTATTTCATCCTCAGCCTCAGTTTCCTCATCTTTAAAAGGAGATAACATCGCTCTATGCATCTGGGGCTCAAGGGGGCCAGGATGGGACTGGCGTGGGGGCCTTTCCTCCTTCACCCTGCCCCTCTCCTGCAAGATGGTGTACCCCATCATCAAAGAGAACAGAGGGCACCAGCCACGTTCCCCAGGCCCTTGCCGCCTGGCCCCTCGTCTCCAGCAGGCGTGGTGTCCCTGGGCTCTCTGTGTCTCCCGAACACGACAGGCCTCCTTTGGTGGGGGTTTCCCACCCATCAGCCCCAGGTCCGCTGACCTTCTGGTTTTCACTGCCAATCTGTCTAGAGGGAGATTTGAACATACAGCCTTGTGCAGCTACACTGCTAGTGTCTCAGGGCCGGGGCCTTCCTTCCCCAGCTCTCAACCCGCAGGACGCTACGCGCTGAATTATATCCTCCCCAAAATTCACATATTGAAGCACTAACCCCAGAATGTGACTGTATTTGGAGATAAGATCGTTAACGGGGTAATTAAGTTGAAAGAAAATCATTAGAGTAGGCCCTAATCCAATAGGACCAGTGTCCTTATAAGAAGAGATCAGAAGCCAGGTGCGGTGGCTCATGTCTATAATCCTAGCACTCTGGGAGGCCAAGGCGGGAGGATTGCTTAAGCTCAGGAGTTCAAGACCAGCCTGAGCAAGAGACCCCATCTCTACTATAAATAGAAAGAAATTAGCCAAACAACTAAAAATAGAAAAAATTAGCCGGGCATGGTGGCGCATGCCTGTAGTCCCAGCTACTTGGGAGGCTGAGGCAGAAGGATCGTTTGAGCCCAGGAGTTTGAGGTTGCTGTGAGCTAGGCTGACACCATGGCACTCTAGTCCAGGCAACAGAGTGAGACTCTGTCTATAAATAAATAAATAAAAGAAGAGATCAGGACACAGACAGCACAGAGGGACGACTGGGTGAGGACCAGGGAAAAGGCAGCTATCTGCAAGCCAAGGAGAGAGGCCTCAGAAGAAATTAACCCTGCCAACACTTTGCTCTCGGAAATTTTGGGCTCCAGAAATGTAAGGAAGTAAATTTCTGTTGAGTCACCCAGTGTTCAGTACAGCAGGTCTCGAATAACATCACTCTGCTCAACATCGTTTCGTTATAATGCAGATGAGAAAAAAAAATTGATTCCCAGCCAGGGCCACTGTCTGTGTGGAGTTGGCACGTCCCCCCATGTCTACAGGGGTTTCCTCCCACGTCCTAAAGCTCTGAGGGTTTACTGACTCGCGTGCCTACGAGGTCCAGTCTGAGTGAGCGTGGGGGAGAGGTGAGTGCGCCCTGCCGTGAGGTGGCGCCCTGTCCGGGGCTGGGTCCCGCCCTGAGCGCTGAGCTGCGGGGAAAGGCCCAGGCGGCCACCCCCGGACTGGAACAGTTGGGTAAGTCATTATCTTGCTCGTTTTTATTAGTCTTTCGTAAATGGATGCATAGCTCACGATTATTTCAATGTTTAATATTAGAAGTGTCTAGGGTCTTTATTTAGAAGTTTGGAGATGTTTTGTGATCAGAAGTATGCTGCAGGAACTCAGCTCTCATTTATATCAATCAGCCAATTGCAAACTGGTTTCCGTACACATTTCACTCACAATCGCTGTTACCAAGAGATCGACGACACTCAGGGAGGCCCGACTGCCTTGACATGGCCGCCCAAGCACACTAACACGACCTGGTGCCTGACTCTTGGGAGTAATGCAAGCTGCAGGATGAATGAATGGATATATGAACGAGTAATCACATAGGATAACAAAAGAATTTTTCTGATTTGTGAATGTCTTCATGTGAAAAGTTTTACCAAAAGGGAAAGCAGTAAATCACATGTACATACACCTTTAACTACTTGTCTTATTGAAATGAAGGCAAATGGAGGAAAATGGGGAAGTCTCACAAAAATCCAAGGCACTTGGTCGCTGAGCACAAATGGCTGCCCTCGGTGGTTATGTACCTTGGTGAACCTGTTTCCTAGGCTGTAGTCATGATTCAACACACCATGATAACACAATTATGATGCCCCAGGATTTGCTAAATATACACAAAGAGATCAAAACGGCACAGCTACCTGTTCCTCAGCGCGGATTCCGATGTCACATACTTGTCCACCGCTGCCAGCAGCTTCTGCTCGGAGGATTCCAGCTGCTTCCTGAGTGTCCCTGTGTCCACATCTGGGTTACTGGCTGCTGCTTCCGGAAGACATCCTGGCTCCTCACTGCTGTCTTCCACATCCCGGAACACCCAGGATGTGTCAACCTTCACATCAACGTTCATTATATCGAACCCGTCACTGCTGGGCGCTCTGATGACATAGCTGAAGTTTTTTTCTGTCCTTCCCTTAGCTGTTGGCTCCATCACGTAAATATTTCATGGAGCAAGACTTAATAAAGTTAAATGAATTTGCAATACTGACTTCCTGGAGATTCTGAGGTGGTGGCTGTGCTTTCAGATTGTTCAGGAAAATATCCTTCGGGGAGGGCAAGAACAGGTGTATTATTCATGAGTGGGTGACATGGGTTTCGTTCGCACAAACGTCATACAATATGAATGAAAGCCTCTCGTTTTACAACACAGCATGCCAGAACTCACCCAAGGCAAGCAAAAGTTGCAGAAAAATCACTTGGAATTAAATGCTTAATAATGTGTGCAAAGAGGAAAAATAAGATCTCCAGGCAGGACCATCAGAGTGTTACACATTCTCAGTAGTAAATGAAGCTCAAGTTTTTCCATAGTAACAAGTGAGGTTCCACACCTCCTCTCTGGGCACAGCACGTAGCTATCGAGGACTCACAGCCTGCTAGAGGAAGGGTGGGAAATTAACACACCCCAGTGCCAGCCATGCTGGGGCCTCTTGTGCCTTACCTGGTCCAACTCTCCCAGGGCCCCTATGAGGTGGGCATTCACATGACCACTTTACAGATGGGCAAATGGAGGCTTCGGAGGGTGGAGGCACTTGTCCAGCCCCACAGATGGAACGGAAAGTGGCAGTTAGGATTGAAATCCAGATCTGAGTCCAAAACTGGAGAGTGTGTGTTCTAGCACAGGGGATACAATAGGTGTGGCTGCAACAGGACCCCAGGGCAGGAGAAAACACATCCTCTGGGCACCCAGAGGTGGGAGAGGAAGCCGGGGGCTGACGAGATCTTAGGAGGGTGAGAATTGCAGGAGGAAGAGGTGGGTAGGAGACCCCAGGTGGAGGGCTCCTCAGGCCACTGCTTTACACAGCGAGGCAGGACAGGTGGAGGGAATGGGGCAGTCCGGGCTTGTGGGCCCAGTGGGCACAGAGCAGGGGGAAGCGAGGGAAAGGACAGAGGAGCTTGGGGCCACGTCCACAAAGACGCTCAAGGACTCCGCATCTCTCCGCGGGCACAGGGGAGTCAGGAGGTGCCTGGGCTACTGTAATCGGAGGATCGAGCACTCTGGGGCTTTCAGGGCGGGATGGAGGCAGCTCACAGGCGGGAGGCGGTGGCAACAGGCCAGGCCTGCTGCAGAGAGGTGTCACGGCAAAGAAAAATTGAAAATAAGAGGCTTAATTCCCCTGTTGAAAATAAGGGAAGAGACTTCCCCTCTCTCTTTTCTTATAGTATTTACTTTAGAAAACGTGTAAGTTCCTTCACTGAATCTTTAAAATATATGTAAATCCTCTTTCAAGCAAAATAAGCCTTTTGCTAGCTTTATGACCCAAGAGTGTCTTTCTAAAGGACCTTCGAACCATCTCTTTGGAATACGATGTCCAAGGAAACTAGCGCCCCTGGCGTCCTGTGGGAGGGAGGGTGCCTACTTCTGTGAGCACCTGGCTCCAAGTTGCAAAACTACCCCTGTCATGAAGATAAGAGGTTCATTTTTTCCTTTGGGTAAAAGGAATGAACACGGAAGATCACCCCAACCACCAGGTGAACTCAGGAGGAGCCGGCATACCAGTGGGGACTGCTCATCCTGAGAACGTGTGTGGGTGTGCCCGGCCACATCAGAGGGTGACCTTTCTGTCTTCACGAGCTCCCAGGGGCCGCCTGTGATACACATTGCACCCTGGTTTAATGCTTATTCAGTAATATGATGTTTTCCTTCTTTTCTACCTTTGTGGAAAGGTTTTCTGAGCTGGGACAAGCTTTTGTCTTTAATCATATTTCCCTGACAGTGGCCAGTGTCTGGGTGGTCATGAGGGGTTGCAGTGGACTGGGGCAGTCAGAGGCGGGGGTGGGGTGCACACGGGCCTGGAGGGGTGCCGCGGAGCAACTCGGACCCCAAGAGCTGGGGCCACCTGCCTGGGTTCGTCCTGTCTCCATCACTTCCCAGGTGTGATCCTGGAAAAATAACACCTAAGCTTTCGTAAAAAGAGGGTAAAAATAGTGCACAAGTCAAGAGCTGCTGAGGAACGCATGAGTCAATCTGTGCAGATCGCTCAGTGGGTGGCCGGCACACACGCATCGGCCCCACCACTTACTTGCTGTGTGATCCTAGGCGAGTGACCCGGCCCCTTGCAGAACTAGACTGGCGGCAGCTCCCCTCCCAGCTGTGGAGGCACCTCTGAGCTCCCAGGGCTGGTGCTGCACCGCAAGGGTCCATCGACAGTGGAGGCAGCAGAGTGACAGACTGAGAACCACCCTGACCCTCCCGAGGAGGAAGCAGGAGCTCTAGCCCTTTCTCGGGGGAGCAGCCCTGTGGGAGGGTGTGTCCTCCCCCTCCACTAAGGGCAGGGGACCGGCAGGGCCTCCCCTGGGGAAGTGTCTTCAGGCTCTTTCTGGGTAAGTGATGGAAACTCCTGGGGCAAGAAGGTGGAATGGGGGAGACAGAAGGGAGCATGGCCTGCCTGTGGCTTATCGACCCCTGTGGGTGGCTGTAAGGACGGGGCCCTGGCCCCTCGGGAGGCTTGAGAAGGTTCACCAGTTTGAGGGTGGCCACAGGAAGGACACCAGAGACCCCTCTCAGATGGAACAGCAGCCCCAGAGAGGTGGGGGAGGGACAGGGAGGCCCAGCCATCTGAAGACCTGGGCTCCACCCTACTGCAGAGCCGACCCCGGGGGCATAGTTTTGGGTCTACAGAAGGCCCCAAGCATTCAGATAACCCAAGAGAGGATAAGGACCTCACATTGGCTGGCCCCTAGCAGGTTCTGGCTAAATGTTGGAAGATAAACAAAACTCAAACAGGCCATGGTTTGCACTGGGGCTGTCAGGCAGGGTTCCTATAGTTACAGATTGGTTACAGCAGGGGAGGGAGAAACAGCCCGTGGCAGGGGGTAGGGGCAGGCAGTGGAGGCGGGGAAGCGGGGGAGGAGGATGGGGAATTCACTGGGAAAGGACAGTGACGCAGAGCTGAAGCAGGTGGGCAACCGGTGGGGGTGAACCACAGTCCCTGAACACACGTGTGTCTCCCGGGCTCAGCGCTGTGCGCAAACTCGGGGGCATCTCGGGCCTTTAGCTTGAGCTAACTCTATCGCATCAGCTCAGAGCACTTGTCCCTTCACCCAGTTTAGTTCAGCATGTCACTGGAGCAAAAACACGTCTGTGACCAGCTGGAGACCCAGAGTGAAATGGGCCCAGTGAGAAAGACCTTGCAGCCGCGGGAGACGGACATCCTGGGGCAACCAGCACTCTTGTCCGAGTGCAGCTGGTATCCTGGCCCAGCCTCCCTCTCGGCCTCCACAAGACCGGCACGATGGCTGTGACGGAGCATAGCTCGTGCCTGGCTGCCTTCGGCCCACAGAGGATTGAGGCGGGAGGCAGAAGCCACGTGTGTAGGCTGCACCACGGGCCCCTCTGTGCCAGGGGCCTTCCACGGCCCTCTGCCTAGTCCTCCCAGCGGGTCTGTGAGCCACCCTTCTCCTTCCTACATGAGGAAGTGGCCTTGGGTTCCCGGGATGTGCCACTCTGCTCCCCTGGGAACCGCACACGCATTACCAGGGAACGGCAGCAGCAAAAGCCCTGACCTATGCACCTCCCCGGGCACAGCGGCTGTGGGTGATGTGCAAGTGTGTCTCTGGTGGCTGCCACAGTGCAGAGGCTCCCTGAGCACAAAGGCCCTTGGAAGCGAGCCTGTCCCTAGGAGGGACCTAGGAAGTTACACCTGGGGATGTTATGAGAAACCCTAACCAGGGACTTGGGCTCGGAAGCAGTGCCACTCCCATACCTGCCTGGGTGAACCTCGTTCCCTCCACCTAAGCTGCATCCTGGGGGCCAAAGCGAATGGGTCCTGGCCCCCGGTCAGCTGCACGGACTCCTTTGAGGATGACTCCCACAGAGAGAGGAGTGGATGCTGTCTCCTGCGGGCAGCCAGGGTGGCCCGTGGGAGTCTGTGGGTCTAACAGTTCAGCGTGGCACGGGGACCATCACCCCACTTCCTCAGAGCAGCAAGGAGTGGCCGGGCTGAGAGTGACCAGATGGGTCTGACTTCAAAGCCAAGACCATTTCTGTTACACATGGTCTGAGTGGACAGCCGGGTAGACTCAAAGAAGGGCCGGAACCACACTCCTGCACGAGCCTGCAGGGCTGCTGGACGGGCGCTCTGCTGCACAGCGCCTCTGGGACTGCAGCCACAGAAGCTAGCGCAGGAGTTAGCGGCTTCCTGCGTCTCCCGGCCCCGGGTCACAGGTGCGCTTCTGCTCTCACTACCTGCGTGCTCCCACACTCCCACCACTGCCTAGGCTGCTCAGACGCTGTTTTTCAAGCAGAGACATCGGTTGGTTCATATTTGGTCAGCAAGTGCTGGTAAGTCATGGGGGCCGGGCCAGCAGGTGCTTTGGGATTTGGATTTCAAAAGAGAACGGTACTTCTTGGCTGTCCTGGTGCTCGTTTGCTTAGAGCCCCCGATCCTTTGGTGCCATGCGAGCAGCCCTCCCGGCTGGCAGGGCCCTCTGTGCAGAGCACGTGTCCCTCGCCCATGCATCTGGCCTCGTGAGAACTGTCAGCTCCTCTGTCGGGTACCGTCCCCCTGAGGCTCCCTCCGCTGCCTGAATTTCAGTCATGTCCCTTTGTCCAAAGGTCCTTCTCACTAGAGATCACACAGGGTGGCTCCTCCGCCCAACAACAGAGCACCAGGCCTTTCCACTCGCAGCCAGCTGTGTGGTGGCCCGTCCTCGCCTTCAGCCGGGTCTTCAACACAGATGTGGCTGGCCTTCCACTCACAGCCACAATCTTCTCTTCATACCGTCTATTCTGGTTCCAAAGCCACCTTTCCCAAGAAAGCCACCTTTCCCGAGAAGACAGTCGTGTGAGTAGGCGCCTTCCTTTGGAGATGCCCCCACCCTGCCCAGGAAGAACAATAGGAACATCAACAAAGAGCAACTTCTCCAGGAATGTCCTCCCAGAGGACTGTCCCCAGCTGGTGTCTGGCCCTCCGCAGCTGCCCATCCCTTCTCTGGGGAGGCCTCCAACACCCTGAAGCCTCTCCTGGCTCCATCCAGGGGCAGCCTCCCTCAGCAGGAAGGGCTCACCTCCTCCCCATGGCGTCAGACCCCTGCGGAAGGAGCCGTGTCCCGCAGGTGCCCCGGGCATTGCTACAGCACCTCTTCCTTGGAGCCCCTTGCAAATTATAAGTAAGACACAAGGCAGGCCCAAGCGTGCCCTGGTCAGTGGCTGCATCTACTTTCTTAGTCCTCATTCTACCTGGCCCCAGGGACAGTCATGCTCTGGGGCTTTTGTCATGTCACATCCACAAGAGTGATGGAGCCCTCGGCTTCCCCTTGCAAATCTGAGGTCCCTGAAATCTGCTCCTCCACCGCGGGCAAGGCTCCAGCCCCTCGCCGGAATCCTGCTCTGTCTCTCTGGCTCCAGCTGCTGAGCCCAGCTGTGCACAGATTTAGAGGTTTTGTGGACTGGGGCTTGAACTGGGGTTCAGATCACAGGGCCATTTGCAAGTCACTCCGGCAGACAGACTCCAGGAGGCACACAGCATGGTTTTGGAGATTTATATACACAGGGCAGAGACGGTGTCTGCGTCCCGCCGGCATGTACAATGCGGCCGGGGGAGGCACGGGGCACGGAGACGAGGACAGCACAGTGGCTCTCTGATCCCTTGGCTTCTGGTAATTGCACTTAGTTTCCTGGAATTCATGTCTCTGCCCCCTTGGACTCTTGAAGGTACCACAGCTGGGACACGAATGTGGCTCCAAGTTTGATAAAATCCCCATCGTCCCTGCAGAGTTCTTACCCGCTGGGCTAGCCAGGACCCAGCCATATGTCCAAAAGGCCTCCCCTTAAAGCTGTTGTCAAATATATGTGAATTCTGTTTGGAGTCTCTGGGCTTTTGAATAACTTGTTTCGCTGTTGAATTTTGGTTTTAGTGGGGTTGGGGTTGCCGTAGGGACTCAATTTGCTCCATAAACTCTTTTTTTATCCTGTAAAGTTAAA
>VBSM01001118.1:4625980-4677922 GCA_008086735.1 Cheirogaleus medius
ACTAAAGTCGATGCTCGGCTGTGCGCCTTCATGTCACGGCTGTCGGCTAAAGTCGATGCTCGGCTGTGCGTGTTCATCTGTGGCTGTTGACTATAGTCGACGCTCGTACCGAAGTGGTTAAAGGAAGGAAAAACTACATGTCAACTTAAAAGCAGATTTTTTTTTTTTCTTAACTTATCCAGGACTTGCTTTGTCCAAAGAGAATTGGTAGTCATTCAGTGAAACATATTTAAACATCATATTTTGAAAGTAATCCTTGGGGTTTTTTCCCCTAAAACAAGGTAATATCTCCCCTATATAATTTATTTAAAAAAGTAAAGTCCAAAAGAACAGCCATCAGCTTCTAAACAAGAGTTAGGGTCACTGGAAGTTAGAACTAGAAGGGGCCTGGGGTGTCACACAGCCCTTCATCTGCTACATGGGGAAACTGAGGCCTGGAAAGGGATGACTTGCCAAGACCCCCCATGAGTGGGGTGTGCCAGGAATGAGTTTCTGGCTGCAGCAAAGGGACCGATGAGCCCCTGACAGTGGTAGCTGGAGTCACTTCCCACCGTCACAGGCCAGCAGTGCCCACGAGGAGACGAAGGTGCATGCGGGCATCTTGGAATGTCTCTGGCCCTGCAGGCCCAAGCCGGCATCCATCCTGGCCAGTCCCTCCTGCTCTGCATACCAGCCTTTGCCACTCCCTGCTGTGATAAAAGGAGACAGAGCAGTCTACAAACATTTGCTCTGAGAAAAGAGTAAAAAGGAGCCAGAAAGACGATTCACGCATTTCCCAGCTATTCTCCGCTGCTGGGGGTGCAGCCGGTGTGATGTCATGCGTGTGCCTCTCTGACAGGACTTTCAACATTTCAGTCAGCAGGAACAAGCGTGATCGTATTGGAGACCTTTCTTCTGTCCTATCTGGCTCTGTGACCCATTTTGGCAATGGAAGTCGCAAAGCTCCCCGGGAGATGGGAAGGTAGGAAGAACCAGCCCTGCAGGCCCACCCACCCTCCCTGGGCCTTGGGCTAAGAACTTTCTTAACCTCAACCTGATTCGACCCTCACAAGCACGCGAGGAGACAGAGCCTCCCTCCCGGCAGCAGGTGGGAACTAACGCCAAGGCCTGGCGAGGAAAGCAACTCCTCCAGCCTCTCAGGGCCCGGCCAAGCAGGGCCAGAGGAAGCCTGGACTCATCGTCTGCAAAGCCAGCTTATGTCCCAAGAAACCCTTAAACTGAATGATACTTGGGATTCCCCTGTGTCCTCAAAATAGCCTGGGAGTTTGTGGGAGGGAGTAGACATCTGGCAGAGGGGAACTCGAGGAATCAGCTTAGACTAGGGTTCCTGCCAAGGCAGCAGGAGCTGGCAGGAGAGCCCAGCCCGCACCTGCGTGTAGCCCCTCCGGCCCAGGGGCTCCGGGCGGGGGTGGGCAGGTGGCGTGGCCAGCATGGCAGCGACTCTCATGGGAGAGTGTGGAGTCCCAACCCTCTCTCTCAGCATGCTGCCTGTGGGTCCTCCAGGATGCAGAAGGCTGTCCTTCTGTTTTTGGACAGCCCTGAAATCTGCCTTCTGGTGACTTCTGGTGACTCCAGTGACTCCAGCCCTGGTTTGTCCCTGGAGTGAGTCAGCTTCGTCTCTCACAAGGAGAGGAAGCCCAGCCATGTGAAGCCCAGAAATGCCCTCTCTCTCTACTTCCTGGGGCTGGCACCATACTGCCCTTTAGGGTTCCTGCTGGGGTCCCCTCCTCGGGCACATGGGCAGGGTCAGCGACCCTCACCTCGTTCCCACACTGGACTTGCCTCTGTAACACAACATGTGCGATTATGCTTTTTCTCTGCACTCATGTACAGTCGTTTGTTTACTCGTCCCACAAACATTTGCTGGTGGCCTGTCCCATGGCAGGACCTGCCGGCACGAAGAAACAGGCGACGCTGTGCCCATCCGTCTAGGGTTCACGGCCACCAGGCACAGGCAGAGGACGGCGAGACCCCGTGGTGGTGGTGCTGCGTCTCCCGAACCTGAACAAGACTTGTGTCTGCCACATCAGCGGCGTGTGGTGGAGGGGCAGGTAGGGTGGCTACGGCATTCGTGAAGACCCCAGCCCTCCCTTCCTAGCTGTGGAGCGTGGACAGGTCCCAGTCTATCTCTGCCTCAGTTTCCTCACCCATAAATGGTTGTCATGGCAGAGAGACAAATGAGGCTGGGCAGGACACTCCCAAAAGGCCAGTGAGACGCCAGCCTCATGTTCCCCAGGACAGAAGAAGCTGCATCTTCCAAGAACACACAGCTGGCCCGGGGCGTATAGGAGGCATCGGGAATGGATGCGTCCCTGGGAAATAAGCAATCCCCACACCTGGGGGACGCCACCAGCCTCGTCACAGTCTAGCCTGATGCATCCCTCAAAAAAGAAGGGTAGCTTATCCTTCCTAGTGCGGTGGCAGTGGCGGGATTCAGGAGGGCTTTTGTGAAAGACACACACACACACAGAGTTGGCCCCACACAGCAGAATTTTCCACAGCCGTTGAGAAGGCAACGTCTTTACCAGAAAGGAATTTGAAGGAGACGCTGATTTCTTGGAGGTACTGATTTTGGAGAAGGGCAGAGAGGGAGGGCTGAAGTCAGAGCCTGTTCTTTGGACATTACAACACTGGCGGGGGAGAAACAAATATTCCGCGCTAACGTCTCCTGGAAAGAAAGCGCACCGACGAGCAAGGCTCCAACCACCTACCTTTTCCTCCAGTTCCTTCAGGTGCCGCTTCTGGAGTTCCAGTTTGTCCTCCAGCTCTCGAACTCTCTGAAACACATCAGGGTATAAATCAGAAAAAGTAAGTTTTCCAGGTTCAAAACCTCATTCTTCATTTGCTATTGTGGTCTAGCATAGGAGCAGTAAAGGATACAGGCACTAAGAAGAGAGCTCCGTGAGCATTTATATGTGCACACCCCTGGGTCACCACCACCAAACGAGACACAGGACACCCTCAGCACCCAGGAGGCCCCGTCCCTGCTTCAGTCAAAACCCCCCCCACACACACCCAAAGGATCTCTGTTCTGACTTCTACCACGAATGATGCATTGTGCCTGTTCTTGCAATTCATGGAAATAGAATTATGCAGTGTACACTCTTAAGATGGGATCTTTTAAAAATGTAAACATCAAGACTAGACCGAAACATGTAGGCACTCTGGGAAGGCCAATAAAGAGCATGGATTTAATGTAACACCAAGTCACATATTTGTCCAAGCTTTATCTAGCTGCAGCCTGGGAGCTAGGGGGTGAGGGGGAGGCAGGGGAAGTGCATGCTGGTGCCACCCTCTTAGACCCCCACTCGGCACAAGGTGCCAGGATGACCAACTGTCTCAATTTGCCCGGCACTTTCCTGGTGTTAGCACTGAAAGGCCCAAGTCCCAGGAAACCCCTCAGTCCTGGGCAAACCAGGACAGTTGGTCACCCTGCTTGGCACCGCACCTGCTGAACTCCCTGTGAGACACCCACGCGCCTGGGTGGTTTAGGGAACCTGGCAAATTCCACCTTTTCCAGTCTGCCATGTGCCCAGCCCCTCCAGTGTAGGTGTCCCCAGGCAACTGCCTGGCTGGCTGCAGCCCCTTGGCAGCCTGGCTGTGGACAGAGACCTCTTTCACTGAGAGGGTGCTGTGAGGCGGGAGGGCTGGCATCCACGCCAGAGAGGATCAAACACACGGCCTCCACAGACCCACTCAGACCCACAGAAGCCTCCTGTGCATTCTGTGAAGCAGTGACTCTCACACTGGCTAGCCAGCATCACCCAGGGGCTGGCTTAAACCCAGATGGCTGGGCCCCACGCCCAGAGTTTCTGACCCAGCAGGTCTGGGCTGGGACCTGAGAAGGGGCACCTCCAGCAAGTCCCCAGGTGATGTGGACGCTGCTGGTCTGGGGACGCCACTTTGGGGACCACTGCTGAAGGTACTTTCACGCACTTGGTGAATGTGGCTCCATGTGCCTGGGCCTGTTTTAGTCTCAGGGAGAAAGACAACATCCGTACCCTTGCAGAACGTAAAGCCCAGCTAGGGTTCAGACAATGGCAGTACACAAAAAATAGGAAATCAGGTGAATGAGAATGTCATAGAGAAATCAAGAAGGGGTGGGGTGGGGACGGGTGTTCAGGGAAGGTCTCGCTGGGAAGCCCACACTGAGAGATGTGAGGAGGGCGAGGGACTGAGCCATGGGCTGCGGTACCTGAGGAGGCACTGGACCCTGCTGGGGACCTGCAGCGTTAACAGTTTGCCAGGTGCAAGGGCGGGAACGGGAATTCCCGGCAGCGAGAATGGCGCATGCAGGACACCAAGGAGCCTGGGGGCGGAGGATGAAGGTCAGAGCTGGGAGGGTCTGGAACATCCCTATGGGGTGCTCACAGGTTCGGGGCCGCTGTGGGGGGCAGTGAAGGGTTTAAGCAGGGAAATGATGAGCTATGACTTCAGGAAGATCACAATGGCAGCAAAAGAGAGAGAACTGGGTGAGGGAGGCAGAAAAAAGACTCTCGGGTCTGTGGCCCTGGGCAAGGCACACAATTGCTCCCTGGTGCAGCAGAGCTTGGCACCACAAATTAAACACCAGTACTTTTCTGTCCTCTCTCGCCCGTGGGAAGCTGTGTGCGACTTGGTCTGGTGACAGCAGCAGCTGCCCCACACTCCTCTCGGGGCAGGGTGGCAGCCTGGGTTCTGGAACCCAAACATCCCAGCTGTGTGACATTGGGCGAGTTACATGATCTCTCTGTGCCTGAACCACTCTTCTGTAATAGCCGTGTGACCTTCGGACCTAAAGTGAAGTGGGACCTGTGGGAAAGTGCTTTGTAACCTAGTGTCAGCCTCCACCGCTTTCACAGAACTTGCACACCAAGAGCCAGAGGGAAGTGGTAAACAATTTCTCATGACCTGGATTCACATCTCAGCTCTGCTTCCTGGCTGTGTGACCTTGGGTGAGCTGCTTACCCTCTCTGAGCCTCACTCTCCTCACCTGTGAAATTGCATCAGCAATCTATACTCATAGGGCTGGTTGAGTTCCATTCAACCAGCACGTGTGAGGCCCCTTCTATGTGCTGGCCCCGCCTGTCTCCCTGCACTGGAATCTCTTGAGAGAAGTGGACAGTGCAGTTGTGGGATCAGAATGGACCGCCGGGAAGGCTCTGAAGCCGGGCTAAGCAACCCGGACTTTATCCTCTGGGCACTGGGGAATCAGTGAGGGCCTGGGGCGGGAGGGGTGGGGGTGATGGTGTGGTGCAGTGTGTCAGGAAGGCTTCTGCTGGGACAGAGAAAGTCGGGAGGGTATGGCAATCGTGCACCGTCCCAGCAGATGTCCCTGCAGGCCACCTGGGGCTAGGACGTAAGAGCAGTGTCACTGAAACCCTCAGAGAGGGTCAGACAGGGCAGGTTGATACCAGTGGTTTGGCTCCAGCTCTCGCTCAGGCAGAATGTTTTGCAAAAGTGCAGAATCATTCTGCTGGGAAAGGTGCCATCAGCTAATGGATTTTTTCGCATCCTCTTTCCCCTCCATTAACAGGGCTGGAAACGCCAAGAGCCAGCTGGGGCCAGGCAACAGGTGTCACTGCATTCAGTGGGCAGGATGTGGGCAAAAGGCAACAGGACATCCTGGCAAACTGGGAAGGTCCATCCGGCCCAAAGCAGGCAGCCGGCGCTCAGGTCAGAGCTGACAAGGGGAGCATGTGGCCAGGACGCCTGGCTGTGCTGTGCTGTGCTGTGTCATGTCACGCGTGTTGCGTGGGTTGCATGAATGAATGTGAGGCGTTACTATTAATATAAAGGGGACAGAATACATGGGAAAGGTTGTGCTGAGTCGAAAAGGCCAAGTGCAGCAAATGCTCGGTAATATTCACTGAGTGTTTGCTTTGTGACAGAGACCTCTGAGCACTTTAAATATTCTCCACTGACCACGCCCCTCTGAGATGTGTACTTCGTGTACTTCGTGTACTTCACAGAATGAAGAACTTGCCCCAGGTTACACCGCAAATGGAGACAGGATATGAATTCAAACCTGCCTGGGCTCCTAACACTACATCCTAGCTTTACGTACATAACTTTATAACGCTATTTTTGGTGTTCCTGGAGGGGAAAAAAAAATCACTACGATGCACGTTTGAATTCCTCCCTTTTGGGGAAAAAATGTAGGTTTTGCAATATTCTTTTGAAGATACCAGATTTCTGAAGACTGTAAGTATCAAATTATAGCAATTTGCAAACAATTGCAAAACATGAATAATAAACTCTTTTGAAAATTATAGCTGTTAAAAAAATATAAAGCATTTCCTCAAACATGATAAACCTGTTCCCACATCATGGCTTTGGGCTTGCTGTTGTTTCTGCCAGGTAGCTGGACAGCTGACCACCTCATGTCACTTTAGCCTTTGCCCCTTTCTGACATTCTCAATATTTACATGGGCACTGTCCGTCCCCTCACTAGAGCATAAGCACATACTCCGATACCCTGTTCGCTGCTCCATTCCTAGGGGCCAGAGCCGTGCCTGGCACACGGCAGGCGCTCAGCACACTGTTACAATTTCCAAGGCAGTGTGCTGTCCCCGTGGTCACTCCAAGTGTGGCTCATCATGCCATGCCAGGGGCACCGGCATGACACTGAGACCTTTAGAAATGCAGGCTCTCAGGCCCTGCCCCAGACCTCCTGAGCCAGATGCTCAGTACACAGCTATGGGAGGAAGGCAAGAAGCAGCAGCGGCATCCCGTCCTCACCTCCCCTCTGCCCAGGAACCACACCTGGGTGACCCGCCTCCAGGAAATTCTGTTAAAAGAAACATACAGTGAAGTCTGTGCATCTTTTGTGAAGGCAGCAAGATGCTGGCTGGGGGACCCTGCCTCTTGTTGCTGCTGCATGCATGTGGCGCTCATTAGGGAGGGGCAGCGAGAGTCAGCCCACGTCACGGCCTGGTCAGTTACTCTGGGAGACCCTGGCCAAGCCTTTCCACCTGCAGGGTGACATGGGACCCTCAAGGTAATGCCTAGAGCTAGAGCTGCTCAGACAAAGAAACCAAGGCCAGGGAAGGTAGAGTCCTGCGACAGTTCCAGAGCCGAGCTCAGAGCAGGGAGGAGCTGGAACACCTTCCCCTGGATTCTGCTGCCTGGTGTGATGAAGCAGGGACCTACCTGGCTTTAGTCAGGGAGACAGGGGGAGGTGGAAGGGGAGAAGGAATGAGAATTCCTATAAAACCAAAAGGGTAATTAAACCCTTATACCTCTCTGTAACTCACAGCCGTGTATCCATAGACTAACTGAAATTTAACAACTTTAATTGCACAGAAATCATCTGGGGACCTTCATAAGTGTGACATCTGACTCAGCAGGCCTGGGGCGGGGCCTGAGACCCTGCATGTCCGACATGCCACTGGCAAGACATGATGGGCACACTTGGAGTGGCCAGGGGGACAGCACACTGCCTTGGGAGTTAAAGTCCATGTGTCATTACGTAAAGAGTCTTCCTTTTCTGAACATCTAGCATGCACCAGGCTAACTGGTTTGCACGTCATATCTCATTAAAGTCTCAAAGCAATGCATTCTGGAATGAATGTATTGACTTTGGCTTATGTGCACATATCAGTGTGTCTTAATAAAAGTGAGATCAGAGTAGTTTTAATATTCAGTGGGAGGAAGGCTGTCTACTAATTATCTTCAGGAGAATTCTCAACTAATTTGAAAATGACCTGAAGATAAAGGAAACGCAAATCTCAGCCCTGATTAACCTATGGGTGAATCTTCCCCCTGCAATTAACTACATAGATTCCAAGAGAACTATAAAAGGAAGGGATTTGGATTTGTCCCATATGATTTTACACAAATGCTCCAAAACACTAGCACAAAGTGTTTAATGACTTTTTTCTTTAAGGGATGCTAGTCCTCAGACTGCCGAGCAGGGAGATGACCGCCATGACTTGCTTTTTGGGGGATTTGTTTCAACCCCCCGACCCTGGGCCACTCCTCAGCATGTTCCACAAAGGGCTTTTGCAGGAGTCACAGCTGGATGTGGCGCTGCCTGTGTGCTCAGGTGTTCGCTGGCTGCCAAGCGACCCACACGGGCCACCACGAGCAGCACGGTCCATGGGAGGCGAATCCTCAGGAGAAGTAATGATTCTTTTTGTTCAAACACACAAGTGTTGTTCTTCTTTGAACTGGATTTCATGAACACAGAATCAATCCCTTGTTCATTACACATGCAGGCAGCAAGTCCTGAACAGGAGGCCCAGTGCTGGCATCAGATACAAGCCGGTGCCCGCTGCCAGCGCCCGCCTGCTCTGGCTCCGGCTCCTGCAGTCTACACCCAGCACAGGTCACGGCGGCCTGCACTAGTAAGAGCATTTGACACGCAGTAATCACCTAAACCTTACTGTGTCCCAGTGAGGCAGGCATCATCATCATCCCCATGAGGAAACTGAGGCCCAGAGAGGTTGAGTGATTTGGCCAAGGCCACATGGCTAATAAGCGGGACAGCCAGAGTTCAAAGCCAGGCCACCGGGGGCCAGTGTCTGTGTTTTCAGCCACTTTGCCCCACCCACTAAGTTGACCACTCTGTGCTGTTCTGCTGCCTGAAATGCTCTTCCCCTTTGATGATGGCGATGGTTAGTTTTATGTGTCAGCTTGGCTAAGCCACAGTACCCAGATATTTGGTCAAACATTATTCTAGGTGTTTCCACAAAGATATTTTTCAGATAAGATAAACATCTAAATCAGTGGACTCTCAGTAAACCAGATGACCCCCCCCAATGTGGGTGGCCTCATCCAATCAGCTGGGGCCTTAAGAGAAAGAATGACCTCCCCTAGCAGGAGGGATGCTGCCAGCAGACGGCGTCTGGACTCGGCCTGTCGCTCTTCCCTGGGTCTCCAGCCTCCAGCCTGCCCTGCAGACATTGGGCTTGCTAAGCCTCTACAACTGCGTGAACCAGTTCCTTAAAATAAATCAGCCTCTCTCTGTCTCTCTGCCAGCCCCGCCACCTTGTTTTTTCCTTCTGTGACATCCCTCCCCACCAGTAATCTAGATCCTCCCCCACTGGTAGGATTCCTTACTAGCTGGGTGATCTTCAGGAACACGGGTTAACCTCCCCAAGCCTCAGTTGTTTCATCTGGAAAATGGACACCATAATGTGCCCCTGCTCCCAGGGACGCCATGAGACAAAGTATCTGCAGTGCAGGGACCACTACCCGGCACGGGGCGTGCGGCCTGCGAGCTGCGCTGCACTTCCTTCACTGCCACTCGGGAGTCTCGCAGCCTCGCTCCCCATGTGCACAGAAGCACAGGAAACTCACTGAGGACACCAGACCTTGGAAGAGATTAAGGTTTTCGGAATTACAACTGGCATAGCTTCTAAGCCCAATTCTCAAATTAGCCATCACCCCAAAATATAGCTAAAAAGCAAAGCGTCCAGCCAATGCCTCCTGGCTGCAGGCATCTGACTATAAAACAGAGTAGGGGTGCTGGAGGGTGCCGGAGGGGCCGGAGGGCCCGAGGGGAGAGCCCACTCTGGTTGTTTCCCTGTTTCACTGCGTCCCTAATGTCCAAGGCCCCGCCCATCCTCCCCCACCCAGGGAGGGAGACGCCAGAGGGATGACGGGCACAGATGAGGGAACAGAAGCTTGCTTTGCTGCCCCTCCCTGCTGAGCACGCCTGGGACCCCCAGGGCCCCCTCAGAGGTGCTGGTGCCCACGGGGAGGCGGGGGGTGCGTGGGCGGGGGCGGCGGCGCCCCTACCTGCTGGGCCTGCTGCAGCAGCTCCATGCGCTCTCGCAGGATCTGGCTGTCGAACTCGCGGCTCTGCCGCAGGATCTGCCTGCGCACCTTCTCCACGGCCGCCTGCAGGTCCTCCCGCTGGCCCTCGCTCAGCGCCTCGCCCGCCTTCCGCCCCGGCTCCTGCTGCAGCGCCGTGTACAGCGTGGCCTCCAGATCCTGGATTTTCTAAGTGGCCCAAATCACACAGACAGGTGAAGGTGACAAAGAGTAGGCCAGTGACCCCCAGGAGGGAGGGGGCACGCAGGGGCAGGTGGTACCGGTGTCCCTCAGCCCCAGGCACATGTTATCGAGAGCACTTTTTGCTCTATTAAGTCCAGACGCCCCTACGCTGTGCAAGGAGAGACGAGGGCAAGAAGAAGAAATAATCGTAGCCTCCCCTTAAAATGTGTGCCTCAGAGGTTCGACCCACCTGGTTTTTATTTTACCTTTAATTTCCGCTTTACTCTCCTCACCTTGGGAACAAACCTCCCCTGTTGTCATGGGAACCAATGGGCAAATATGTCTCAATCTGCACGCGTTTGGTTTTCTGCTGCACTAGCAATGCACCTTTAGGCCAAAGCAAAGAGCTTTGATCACGGCCCCCAGCAAGACACCCTCTGTCAGAAAAGCCAAATGGGACATTAGCGGCCAGTCCTCGTGAGAGTTCCACGTTTTACTCATTAGAGGATGTTACCTCTCAACTTCACGGCAAAACACTTACATTTAGTTACCTTATAAAGATATCTAGGGACAAAAGAGAGAATTATTCCCTCTTCTGCCTCCCTAAATCCCCACCCACATCACTTACTGAAGAGCGGCCACTTTTCTTCGAAGGACCATGGATGACACATCAGTGTGGACAGAAACTGACACTGAGGTGGGGTTAACCCGCAACCCCGTCGTGGCTGCTTGCTCCTCCAGTCTCCTCTGGCGTCAGTGGGCTGCTCTAACTCCCTGCTGGGCTCCCAGCCGTCTTGGACCAGACTGATTTTAACCAGTAGGCTTCACCACCTTTGCCTCTGCTACCCCAGCAGTTGCCCCTGGGAGATCAGGAGGTCTCAGAAGGAGATCAGAAGGAGCCTGTCTACAGGCAGCACTGTGGCTCCCCATGTGGGCTCCACATGGGGCAGGGGCTCGCTGGTGCCTGCTGGCTCACCCCTCCCCATCCAGCAGCCAAGCTCCTAGGAGACCCCCGTGTGGCCAGCTTCCAGATGGAAACCGGCTACCCAATTCTGGAAGCTCCAGCCCCGCCTCACTCAGTTCTCACTCTGCTGCATGGCAAAGGAACACAGGCTTGCATCTGGCACCTGCTGTCCAGCCACCTACTCCAAGTGTCTTAATCCCCTGACTTCCTGCTCATCTAGTGTCACGTCAGAACTCCTATCTAGCTGTGTAAAACCCATGGGGAGGCTTTGGGACATTCTTTGGGTGTGAATGCAGCTTCTACATGGAGGCAGCACCAGTATCCAGAGGGGTCTCCTCAGAACCAGCACCCTGACAATCCTTCAGGCCTCCCTGCAGATGCCACCTACACAAGGGAAGGGTGCACCCCAAGGCACGCCAAAATGCGTTTGGGAAACACCAGTTCTGCAAGATGTTCCTTGAAGACAGGGTCCCAAGATCCAGTGAACTTGGCAAACTGCTTGCTCACGTTCCTCTTGGAGTCTCAATCCATTTTTAGCATATGAAGGACGAAGAAGCCCGCAAGAGTTTTCCAAACTTATTCTATTACACCACCTTTTGGAGGGGGGCAAGTTCCTGTAACATCTCCTGAAATTTCATTCTTCGTAGTTTTTGGGAAATGGTAGGGGAAGGCAGGGTTGTGTGACAGGGACAGCCTGTCCTTTGGGATATTTGCAAAAGGACCAACTCTGGCTGAAGTCAAAGAACACCAAAAAGATTAAAGAGGGCAAAAGGACTAGAGTATAGACAAAAATGTTTCCATTTGTTAATTGCACTCGACACTGTCCAAATGTCATGTGCCCATAAGTGAGAACGGAGAAGGAAAATACTGTGTCTTGACAAGGCTTACTCCATTCTGATCCTCCACGTCTCCTACTCCTGGCCCCATGGGATTCAAGCCTTGGAGCTTCGACAGGGCCCAGGGCTGGTGATGTGGACCAGCTTCTGGAACCTCCTGTCCATCTGCACTAAGCCCAGGCTACCTGCTCGCTGTCTTCCTGGAGCCTCTCATGGAAACTAGAGTTCGAAAGTTGTTTTTTAGTTATTGACCCTGCACTTCTTAGGTGCAAACCCACTTTGTAAAATGATTTTAACTACAAATGATCTGGGAAAAGATTTGCTCAAGACTTTGTATACTACCCTAGCCTGTCAGTATAAGGAGCAGAGTTGAAGTCTAAATCCTCTGCCGTGGGGATGCCTGGAAATGTGCATTGTCTCACTCAACACCCCGCCATCCCCACGGGAGAACTTCTCCCAGTGCCGGAAGCACTTGGCTTTGAGCATGAGGACATATGAACCTGAACATCATCCCACTGTACTTTGATCACCAGGAAGCCCCAGAACCAATTTTGTGACCTAAACACAACATTGCATAGGATAGAACTTCATAACTGTCACTTTTGTTCTGACAATCATCTGGTGTCATCTCGTTGCTTTACCTCTCTGTTCCTTTGTAACCAGCTCTTTTTCATATTTATAGGAAAACTTGATTTGGGACAAGTTTCAGTACAAATAAATGAATATTTAAGTATAAACAGACAGATTAGAAAGACTGTTTCTTCCCGTTCATCTCAAACAATTACTAGAATTTAATAAGCATGTCTAAGAAAATCATCAAAGGAATTTTGAATATTTTTAAAATCATGATTGATTTGGAAAAAGTGACACTGGGTATGGTCATTCTCGTCACAGCATGGAGATGGCATTTTTATCACCCCCGCGTGGCCTGGGGAGGACCCTAAATGCAGTTTCAGCCCTGAAGGAAAAGGCAGCCTCTACTGCGGAGCCAAAGAGCCAAAGCGTCAAACCCACTTCTGGTCCTACCAGGTAAGCCTGGTCGAGGGCTTGCTTCCTGTAGTCCAGCTCCTCCTCCAGGTAGCCCTTCTGCCTGCTGAACAGGTCCTGAGAGAGAGGGAGGCGCCCGTCAGGGACGATGGCCAGCACGAGGACCCGCGACAGCGCAGCTCTCCAAAGCCAGCTACTCGCCTTTGCTAGAGAGTAGCAGCGTCACCACACTGGAGACGCTCGGGCGAGGAGGGACGGGATGCTCTTCCCTGTCCGCTCCCCTCTGGACGCCCCAGCAGGAGCCTTGATGACTGGGGCTTTCCTCACAGCCACACCTGGGAGCCATGGTCCACACTGCCCGAGCCCTGCCTGCTCCCCTTCCTCTTAGAGGCCTGACTACAATGAAGGAACCAGGTCGAACCCAAGCCCACATTGCTGGATTCCTTCTAGGGTCCCCTTGTCACACCCTGATGGCCCCTGAACACTGTCTCAATAGTTCCCCCCCGAACTGCATCACCCACCTCCGGGCTGGTCTCACTGCCATACACTTCTCCGCCCCCGCCCCCTGGGCTACTCCCTAACCCCTGCAAGCATGCTCTCTCCCAGTGCAAATCTCTCTCTAATACTGAATGGAGGGTTTTGGGGTTACAGCTCACCTACTGCAGCCACTTTATTTTATAAATGAGGAAACAGAAGGCCAGAGAGGACCAAAGTCTTGTCCTAGATTCCACTGTTCAATGGTGGCAGAGGAGGGACTAGAAGCTCAGGCCTTCTGGTGCCAGTCCAGGGCTCTTTCCATACCACGTACTGCTTCCGGGCCTATGCTATTCCTTCTACCTTCTTCCTTCACCTCCCATTCCTACTTGAAGAATTCAAATTGGTCTTTGACAACTCAAGAACCGCATCTTCTGGGAAGCCTCTGACCTCCCCATGCCAGGTAAAGTGTCTCCCCATATACCCGCAGTCCCAGTTAACATCTCCCACCATCGCCAGCACTTGCAGCCCCGGTGAATAACCACCACCACTTACCAGGTGCCCACGATGCCAAGCACTGCGCAAAGCATCCCTCCTCCCGCAACCCAGTGAGGCGTGCTGGGACCCCCAGTTATCAACGAGGAGACTTCGGTCCAGTATCCCAAGCTCCCGTGGACAGCAAAGATTTGAGCCCCGTCTGTGTGTCCCTAGAGCCACTGGTCAAGCTCCCCTGTATCACGGCTGTGTCTCTCCTAATGTCCTGGAGCTGCACTCTCGTGAGCTCGCGAGCACATGACCCCGCGTGCCTGTGAGCGCCCCTCCCAGCAGGGACCCTGCTGTTCATTGCTAACCCTGTAACCCTGGCATGGTGCCTGGGACACAGCAGAGGCTCCCAAAATATGAATTGAAGGAGTAAGTGAGTAAATCAAAGAGTAAGTAAATGGATGAGAACTACCCAGAACAACCACTGGGGCAAGAGCGAAATTTAGAAATGTATGCAGATAGCTAATTATGGAAACATATGCAAAGCCTTTCTGACGTGCGACTTATCTGAACTCTCCCCCAGCCCCAGGTGGTCAAGTCTTTTACCTTCTCCTTCTCCAGGTCTAGCATCTTCTGGGTCAGGGCTGCCTCGGTTCCTTCTATCTGCTTCAGCCACTAGAAGACAGCAGGGACAGGAAGGGGTGCAGCAGGTGAGACCCGCCCCTGTTGGGATCCGCAATCTCATAGTCTGAACAGATCAGCTTCAACGACAGACGTCTGTGCAAGGGTGGCCTGGGGCGCTGCCACACACACACCTGTTCACGTGCACAGTATGTTGGTGTTGGTGTGTGCATGGCAGGCCTACATGTGCTGGTCGTCACAGGTGTGAGGGGAACATGTCCAGTGACGTGTGGAAGTGTGGATTCAGGGCCCGGCTGGACATGAGCATGGACAGCCTGGAGCACGTGTATTTGGAGCTGACGGCAGAGTGAGTGGGCATGTGAGCCACTGACGTCACTGAGAGCTCACTCTGCACTGACGCTTCAAGCAGGACACCTCGCCTGACCCTCTCATGACTGCCCTGGGAGTAGGTGGCGTCTCCCCCACTTTGCAGGTAAAGACACGGAGGTTGAGTTAAGTAACTTGTCCAAGGTCACACAGTGGGGAAAGGGGATTTTGAACCAGCCTGCAGGACGCCAAAGCCACTGCCCTCATCCCTCCAGCACGGGCCAGTCCGAACAGCACAGGTGCCGGTATGTGGTGAGAGGAGGCGGGATCAGGCCTGGGGCGGGAGTGTGCCAGGGCGCAAGGGCACAGTGCTGAGGGTGCAGGTGGCCTGGGGGGTGTGCGCCTGAGCAGCAGGTGAGGGGTTGGGGTCTGCCCACATTGCTTTTGGGTCTGGGCCAGGGCTGAGCACGGAAGCAGGTGCAGGCCTGTGGTGTGTCTTAGTGAGGAGCCCACCTTCCACAGGGGAGTTGCCATAGCACGGGGGACTGACCGTGGGAGGGGTGGGGACCTCACAGGCACCAAGGGTGTCCGGGTTTGCCCAGAGGTATGAAAAGCGTCTTCGACCTCTTCGCTGCTGAAGCAGCAGCCCCAGGCTCCCTTGGCCCCTCTCGCCCCTCGTTTTCCTCCTTCTCTGGTGGCAGCTCCTACCCTCCAAGGCCACTGCCCTCAGCCTTCCCCCACGCTCTGCCCTTCCCGGGGTCCCACCCTCCACTGCCCTCTGAAATGTCGCCCTCCTGCCCGGGGCTGCCCAGCCAGCCCAGGCCCCACTCTGTCCTGCACATCTTGCTCCAGGGCCTCAGGCTCCTCAGCAAGGCTGGTCTCCCACATCCCCAGGTGAGGACCAGCCCTGGGCCCCTCCTTTCCCTCCACTACCTGCACTGGCTCCACCTCCTCCCCTTTCCCAAGTCTGCCACCGCCCGCCCTGCCATTGCCACCCCTGGGCCCCCTCTCAGCCCTGGGCTCATATCTGACACTCCCCCCATCCCAAATCCTGCTCTGCCCCAGCCAGCTCGTTCTGTCAAAAACGTGCATCCACTCATGGAACTTCCTGCTCCTGCCTGGGGCCTTCCAAGGATATCCCTTGCTCCTGGCAACAAGGACAAAGCCCTATACTCATCACTCTCCCCTGCCTGCCCCAAACTGGGCTCTGGTCATCCTGAACTGCGTGTGGCTCCTCCCACAAGCCAAGCCTTCCTTCACCCCAGGGCCCGGGCACCTGCTATCCACTCTGCCTGGAACACGCCTGCCTCTCCCAGCCCCGGCCTCAGCCCAGGCCTCTACTGAGCTACCATCACTCAGCCTTCAGGCCCTGAGTTAGCTGTCATCTCCTCCAGGAAGCCTGCCCTGCTTCCTGGGTCCATGGGGTCAGCTGCTGTCCAGGGATACCCACGCCAGCCATCTCGAGACTGCCTTGTCATGGCACTCACCTGGCAGGTGCCACTGTGCTGCTTCCCCTACCAGCCCCCGGAGGTGGGGACCACATCTGACTCGTTCTGTTGAGCTCCCTTGCTTGGCCCAGGGGCTGGCACACAGCAGGTGCCGCACAGACATCTGTGGGGTGAGGAGTGAGGGCGCGGAGGTCCGGCGTGGGTGCATGCTGGCTCTACAGAGGGAAAGCATTGACCTGCCAGGGGCTCCTCCCTCACGCCAAAGTGAAGTCGGCGCCAAGGGGCCAGCAGCAGGCACCCACCCAGCCTCTCCTCGCGCATCACTAGGAGAAGATTGCAGGTTCTTAGAAATAGATAAGCATATTTTTGATGGGGGATTAAAACTATTTCATTTTTAATATCCTAATGTAAGTAGTCATAAAATGGATAAAATTAAAATGGGGAAAAATTTTAATTTTGAATCATAACAAGCTGCCCTCAGGGCCGTTTCTGTAGAACATGGTGTCAAGTTTTTTGTTGTTGTTTAAAAATATTATATTAGGCATGTAAAAATAAACTTGGCAAGTCCTTTTCAGCAATCGGGAGGAGAGGGAGCTGGCTGTGAGCCTCTGGGACATGGGAGGTGGCGATTTTAACATCAGAGGGTCGGCCAGGTATTTATGGAGCCCCAAGCACTCCCGGGAGTCACTCCTGCCCGAGGTTCTGCCCACCCCAGGACGGGGGTCTGGGGCAGGGGCAGCGAGGGGGAGCTGGCGTCCTCTTTGGGGCTGCAGGGCGGGGGCAGCTCCCTGCACCCCACGCCAGGGCTGCTCAGGGCCAGGGCCCCGATCCCCCTCGCCTAGTGGTGTCTCCCTCCTCTCCCTGCAGGGAGGGTCCCAAGGTCTGATGAGGTGCCAACAACTAGAAAGTCTGACCGTGGCCACAGGCCTATGCTGCATTCTCCACGCTGTTGTCGCCTGCGAGAACCCAGACTTTAACACATTTCCACCTCTCTGAGTCTGTGTCTATTTCTCAGTTGGTTTTGAACTTGAGAGAAGAGATGTGACGAATGATGAGGCACAGCACTAAGATGTCTCATGGTTCAGCTCTCCGTGGGGCACACGCCACGGGCCCAGGGGAGTGAGACCTGTCCCTGCCCCTGCCCCTGTACTCGGCTAACCAGAGCAGGTCTGAGGGGCTGCCAAGATGGGGACAGCTCGTTTGCCTGTACCAATGGCCATTTGCAACAGTGTCATCACAGGAACATCTTAGGACGTCCCTAACCAGTTTGGGTTGCACTTCACTTACTAAGATATCAGCTTTGTGCTTCTAAGAGAACACTGAAGAAGTTGACTTCAGTTTGTTCAGATACCAGTACTGAATGACAATTTTATTGTATGGCAATTTTTAAAAATGAGGTGTATTTGGTGGAGCAGGGACGAATGTCCCTGCTTTAGCACTGAAATTCCCATGTCCCAGGCAGAGTGGACTGTTGGTCCCCTAGCTGTCCTGCCGCATTCCCAGGGCATCCGGCTAGCCCGGTTTCCAGCCTGCACGGCGGCCCACTTTTCTTCCTGAGGAGTGCGCGCAAGGCCAACATTCCCTCCAAGCAGGGAGAAGATGAGCAGCAACTCCCAAGCGTACCTGACCTTTATTCACAGACACACAACAGTGTCTACTGGAATTCGACCTGAGGAACCGCTGCTGTCCATCCAGGCCCTAAAGACTGGCCCAATGGGGAGCCGGGACTTCCGCACCAGGTGCAGAGTCAGGGCCCGCACACCTTCCTGGGGTCTGTGAGGAGCGGGCAGGTGGCCAGCACAGCTCTCTGGCTTACAGGGCACAAAGCCTGGCGAGGTTCCGGTGGTCAGCAGAGAGAGGCAGCAGTGGAGGCGGGGGGTGGCGGCTGACAGGCAGGCAGGGGTCAAAGCAGACAGAGCCGGACGCCAGGCACACCCCATTTTCTCAGCCACGAAAGGGAGATGCTCGTCTTGCTCGGATGCTGGCATGATGGCAGCACTGAGGACCTACGGTGCGGGGCCTGCACACCTGCTGCCTGTCGGGCCTGGGGACAGTGTGCCAGGAAAGGCTCGGGTGGGAGGGCGCAGCACCTTGCAGAGGCAGCTCTCACTGAGGCCAGGAACCGCCTGCCGTCTGCCGCCCTGGCTCCTAAAGAAACTCTGGGGACAGGGAGACGGCACCCCACCAAAGCCCGGCCCAGCCCCACTGCAACCACCCACCCTAGTCACGGGCAGTTTCCTGCTCTTGTCTCACCTGGTCCACAAGCACTTGCATCAACTGAGCACCTGCAGGAACCAAGTGTGGCCCCAAGTGCTTAATTTAACCAGGTGGCCATGTTTGGTTTGGTTCCATTTAAATATCTGGTGTCCTGACTCCTGACATTCACCCTGCAGGGCACCAGGACGCTCAGTCGAGTGGCTCAGGGAGATGGAGTGACTAATCTGCCAGAAGCCCTGCAGCTGGCAAGTGGTGGGGAGAGTCCCAGGCCAGGAGGGGCCTCCCTGACACGGAGGCAGGAGCCGGTGGACACGGCATCTCTGCAGCCTCCAGGGCTGTGCTCCGCCCAGCACTGGGAGGCCCTCTCTCTCAGTAAGTGTTCAAGCGGACGTTGAATAGACCGAGTCGTGCGCGTTTAATCGGCACTTTAGGGAAACTGCACAGAACGCTGTTGCAGTAGGGCAGGCAGCCACACTTGGTTTTGTTGACGAAAAGGGATGTTCTGAGTATGTCCCCTGTGCCCCCCGTCTGCCAGTCGCCTGCTCCTGACCAGCCCACCAGCCAGCAAGTGCGAATCATCGCCCCCACGCTCACCTGGGGAAGCAGGCTCAGCCAGGTGACCTGACAGAAGCAGGAGAGAGCCAAATCCACCACTTCCTAACCGTGTGACCTTGGGCAAGCTTTGGCCTTCAGCCTGCTAAGTGCTCTCCTTGATTGTGGGGAATGGGCAGATGCTCAGGGAAGAAATCGATTTATATTTTAAACGCCTTCCCAAAGATTCTGGAACAAATCCCAGCTAAGATCGTTAAGACCTCATCATTATAAAAATAGCATTTTAAAGTTTAACTCGTGTGCTTTGAAAGGAAAAGGTCTTCAACAGGGCTAGATAGAGAGTTGGGTTGTTTCTAAAACATCCTAAACCAATGTAAAAGGCAAACAAATCAGGTATGTATTTTTAAAAAATAAGTCAAAAAGTTAGTATCTTCAATATGTAAAGCACACAGAGAAATCAGTAAGAAAAACAATTACAACAAATATATATTTGTTGAGTGAATGGATGGATGGATGAACAAACTTAATGGAAAATTCTCAAAAGAAGTGCAGTTATGATTCACAAGGAAGAAGGAAATAGGTGATGGACATCAGAAAGCGCAGCTTCACCAGCACCCAAATAAATAAAAATTAAAACAATGACATCACATGGTTTTTCACCTATGCAGCTGGCAAGGTGATTTTCAGTGGGAACATGCCGCGTCCAGCATGAAACCATCAACATGTGAGGCCACGGAGAGAAGGGCCATTGCTGCCACTTTCCTGGAAACTGTTCTGACAATGCCAAAGCCCTTGCAAATGTTCTTATCCTTTGGCCCAATGATTCCACTTCTAGATATAACCTATGGATGTATTTTAAAATGCAGGTAGAAAGTTATGTGTAAAAGTGTTCATGACTGCACGACAGTAGAAAGAAAATAGTGGAAACAGCCCAGATCTCCAACAGCTGAGGGATGACCACATCACTCAGAGTGTGGCTGCACCGTGGAATGAGGTGGGGACACTGGACAGATGCTTGTGAACCCTTTCAAAGGACACAGGGGAGCTTATGAAAGGGGATGAAAACCCAATGTCAAGTATGATTTCAACTAAGTTAACAGCAAGAATGGGCAAGAGGGAATATTTCTAGGAGGAAATACACCGAAAGTGGCAGGTTGTTTCCTCAGTGGGTTTTTATTCCCTCCTGCATCTCTGGGTTTTCTACAATGAGTGCGTGTGGCTTTCCCCAGTAAACGAGAAGGCATGCAAATGCGCACATGCAGACACAGGCCGGCCAAACACATGCTCCCCACACAGAGCCGGGTGCCAATGTAGAGTTTCTTGTATGGTGCTGGGAGCCGGGACAGAGTGAGCACAGAGATGCCACTGAGTTCTACCTTTTCACACAGGGCAAGCACAGTTCCAGCTTGGATAATTGCAACCTGTTCTTCATTTCTCAAATTCTAAAACACAAAAATGGGCAAGGGCATTTCACACTGGATCCCAAATCCACGTGCAGACAGTCATCACCAAGCAACCTGAATAGGTCCTCTCTGGGCTGCACCCCAAGAATCAGCTCCCTCTCCTGTCCCTCTGGCTGAGGACATTGTGTGGAGCGGCACCAGGCCCTTGAGAAACAGGGCCTCGGTTAAGCCAGTCTTTTAGGAAGGCAAAAATATCACTTTCAGATTTCAGTGATCTCGAGTGATTCCACCTTCTCTCTGGGCAATAGTTAGCAGGCTTTTTGCCCCTTATGCTCATGGGCCATAAGGACGACCTCACTTTGGAACCCCATTTCTGACAAATGCAGGCCCAACCCCCCACACAGGAACATGGCCATACAAAAGCCTTACATTGTTCTTATTAGATCTCTCACATCAGAGAAAAATAAAAAACAAAACAAAAGTCACACAGAATACACTCGGATCAAACAAGAACACAAAACCAGAAACCGATCGCGCATAGTTACCCCGTTATCGCCAAGGATATCTAATTTCTTCATAAGTTCAGAAATATTCACATCCTGGAAAAGATTTCCAATGTTCATTTTTGTGTGAGCTGAAAAGACCATCCACACCAATTTCTAGTGCCACGACCTTTGCTCTTGGTAAGACGCCAGCTCTTTCCTTCCTTGCCACACCTGCAGCAGGGCCAAGCTGGCACCCAGCTGCTCCTCTGGGGAGTGCGGGGAAAAGACGTGACTGCTCACTTGCCGAGTTTTACAGCAGCACAAACACTGCTTTCTAGAAAGGCCCACGGAACCGTGTGGGTCAGAAAGACACTGCCCACGGGGCCTAGCAGGGCCCCAGGCGCAGGGCAAGCACTGGCCGCCACAGCACTCACTGTGCGCCAGGCCCCGTGCTGGGCCCTGGATGTCGTTCATTCATTGCCGAATCTCCTTGTCGCCCCTGCGCCATGGTGTGGGCATTGCCATTTGAATTTCACAGCAAAGAGGCTGAGGCTAAGAAGTTCACAAGCCAGACCAGGGCAGTGGCAAAGCTGGGGTCTGCACTCAAGGCTACTTCCCAAGTCTCTGCTCTTTTAAAGACTTGGGTCAAAATAAAGTAACATTTGGTGACCCTTTAAAAAGTAAACAAACTATGACTTTCAACACCGAGTGAAGGGACAAGGGTATCTCATGAAAACCAATTCTATCCCTGGCACAAGGACACAACCCCCTTTACTGCGGAGCCTGGCATTCGAGCAAGCCCTTGGCTGCCGGTTTGGCGGAGGCACCCCCCAAGCACGCTACCTTAACTCCTTCCTGGTGACAGAACAGCTGGAGAGCGCTGCTGTTGTTCTCGGGGAAGGTGGTGATTTGGAGGTTAAATGCTGGCGACCTCCGCTCTCTCTCCTGGGGAAAAGATTCGGTTTAAAAACAGAACTTGCTTGGATTATTTACCACTTGCCATTTTCCCATGTTTCTCAGCAAAAAGCAACGAATTCCAGCTGGCAAAGGTGTTACTAAAGGGCACATTTGGACTACAGTGGCCTTGTCCGTGAAATACGACGTTTCCACGCCTTTCCACGCAGCAGGTCTCCTTTAGAAATGTGTTTGCTTCTTACCTATTTGGCTAGGAAGAAACGGTTACATGAGTTTATCTGTTGCAAGATCAAAACCCATGAAGTCGCAGAATTACAAAATTTAATAAAAACAATTGCGCTAAATTTGAATGGATAACAAAAGCCACTAACTATGGTGTGTTATTCTGTGCCAGGCAGATCATTATCCTGTTTAATCCTCACACAACCTCACGAGGCACGGGTGTCACTGCTGTCATTCTGTAGACTGAGTCTGAGGCCCCACACCAGGGCGGGGCCAGGACCCAAACCCTGGCTTCCTGGTCTTTTCAGTATAATCTGCCGACTCCATTTCCACACTTTTTTGAACCACACTAGCACAACCAACGGTCATTCTAATGCTGTCTCAGGCTTATGGTTAAATCTCAACTACTAAGGAAGGAAAAGAGAGCATTTTCCCAGAAGAGGTACTTACTAATCATACATAAAGTGACAAGTTTTTAAAAAGGACAGGAGAAACCTAATTACTTAAAGGGCTAAAGCACAGCGGCAGAACACTACTCTGGTCTCAAATGTGGTTCCTATACAGAGCTGGCTTTAAACCTTCAGCAACAGACACACCAGTCGTGGTGGGGCGGCAGAGAAGACCTTTGCAAATTACACCTTTAAATCAAACTGCATTTATTTGATAGAAGGTACAGTAAGATAAAAATAACATGTTTTGGACTACTCCAGCAGAATTTAGCTACAGAACCGATGAGCTTCTTTAATAATTCAACTAAGAAACATAACCGATATGAACACAAATTTAGACAGCAGGACTTAAGAAGACAACCTTGGGTGAAGTTGAAGGAGAGGAAAGGGGGCTGCTAATTCAACCAATTTCCATGAAGCCTCAACCTGGCTGACCTAAGTCTGAACCAGTCCAGAGAGAAAACCTCATTTCCCTTATCAGCCAAGAAGACCAAAATTCATGATGGTTCCATTCCACAGATGCCTTTCTACCAGCAAATTTACTTAAATGCAGTCTCCATAGAGAAGGTGACCCCAAAAGCTCATATTTTATATGAACTAATATCAGAAAACTGGTTTCTGATGGCTCTGAAGGATGGTGAAGACAATTAAGGAAAATTCCAGTAAACTGGGCAGGTGCTTATGGAATTCTCATGAGAAAGACTCAAAGACTTGGGAAAGGTTTTCTAACAGCAGCAGCAGGATTAACAATGACCTCACGTTACTTCCAATTGTGCCGCACAAATATAATACTCGTGTCATGTTCAAGCAAGAGCTGAGTAACACAGTGGCACTTGGGACTGAGAGATACTCGGGCCACCATCCCTGTAACACGACAAGGTACAGATGGGAAGTTCTAATGCAGACAGAATTTTAACTCAAGCCAGGAGGAGAAAACAAAATCAGAGAAGCCACAAACACTGCGAAGGTGCTCACTTTGACGGAGGGTGTCATACATGCAGAGGTTTCAGCTGAGAGACAGCACAGCCGCGTCACAAGTGCTTATAGAATCATCACAAACTTAAGTGATGTTCAAAATGTCAATGATTTTTAAACAGAAACAAAAAAAGGATTATGAAATACCATGGGAGCAAGGCAATACAGTAACACACCCGAGGCAAGATTTCAGTTGGAAGCAATAATAATAATATTCTTTCACTGAATCCCACTGGGTGCATTAGGGAAGTTGCTGAAGGAACATGATTTCTACATGTGAACAGCAATCAATCTCCCTCCAGTAGTTTTGAGTTGCAGCTTGAGTTACAAATAATAATTTCTTTAGTCCAATATTGCTGTGATGCCTGGGTCTACATTTACTGGATAGAAGAGTTTGAGCAACATAACTAGTTTTCTTAAACGCCTATGCAGATAAATCCTTCTACCCTGTCTTTACTTACCTTGTGTTTACCTTAGCAAATAGAAAATAGGCCCAAACTGGCATCAAACACATTATAGAGTCAATTGCTGGCCAGGTCAGACTCTGCTATTTCAAAAGGTGAGATTTGCTGCATGCAAGATCACTTATAAAGGTGTGTTATTAATTGCAACAGTGCGTCTGTCTGGGTTTGCAGAATGCATACCCGGTGACTATGCATGCAGGAAAGAAGTAGTTATGGAAATGAAACACAAATAAAAAAGGCAAACTATTGCAAAAACAAATTATTTTATTAAGTGCAAAACAAGCCGTAGGCAATAAATATATTAGCTCTGGTACATGTCCATAGACTTCGGTGAGCATTCTCTCCAGAACATATTAAGGCAGTGAAATTATTCTGAACATACAGATTTAAAAAAAAGAAAGAAAGAAACTATCACATGTCCCCTTTACACATGCTTGAAAACATCTGGGAGCTTTACATGAATTTCAGTTTTGGTTCAAAGAGAATGTCTGCTCCGTTTGAGAGTTTACAACAGATAGAGTCTCTTACTTCGAGTTCTAGCACTCTGAATTCTAACAGCTCGTTCTGATCCTTTGCATCTTGCATTTCATTCTTCAGCTGGTTTTCTTCCATTTCCAGTCTGTAAATCTAGGGCAAAGAGATACATGGATTAACAGGCAGGTGGCAGAGCCCCTACCTTTCACCACAGTCCCTTGATCACAGGCCACCTCAGTGGGTGGCCTGAGGGAAACTGAAGACTAGCTGCCAGGGGAAGGGGCGGAGAGGGCAAGATTTGCAGCAAGCAAGTGAGGCTGCAGGCCCTTTCTGCTCATGAGGCTGGGAATGAGGAAGACAGAGCCTGGGCCAATAAAGCAGGGGCTCCCTATATGTGTGCTGAATACATGAATGAAGGGGAAACTGAGGCATGGAGCTATTAGGTCCCTCCTGAGGTCAAACACGAGGGAAACAAGAGTGCAACACTGCTGCGTCTGCATCCAAAGCCTGTCCAGGTCATTCAACTTGACCACCCCCACCAGAATCGGCCTCCCCAACAAGCCCAGCAAACTGCAGCAGGGAGGCTGGGGTCTCTCTTGCATCCCCATGAAGCCTGCATAAAACACCTTAAAGGCAGCAGTTCCCTGAGAGCCCAGATCAGTCTGGGAAACAAGATGCCCCAATCCCAGAGCCAGCTGGGAGACACTGAACAGGCTGCCTAACTGTTCTGTGCCTTGGTTTCTGCCTAAGGAGCATAAGAGCACATGCATCTCCTGGTGGCAGTGAGAGGTCACTAAGATAACGTATATAAATGAGGCCTTCAAGTAAGTCCTCAGAACTACTCCTGACCACAGGTACAGGAGGACCAGGAGGGGCTCTCTGCCAGTTGGTTCCACCCCACAGGGACATCTGGAAATTGGGTGAGCACGTGAGAGTTTTCTGTGACTCCCAGAATTTAGTGTGCAAGACCAAGGATGCTAAAACCTTCCCATGGCACGGGCCCAGCTCGCACAATGGTGACTGATACCATTGAGAAATACCATTGAGAAACCAGGGAAGTGAACAGGCCACACGCTGGTCAGTGGCAGAGCTGAGGCTAGGCTGAGACCCTCCCAAGGGCGAGGCCAGGCCAGGCATATTGGGTGCCAGCATTCCAGGACACTTACAGCAGACGCCCAACCTTCGATCTGGCTCTACTTACGTGGAACACCCAGAAAAGGCAAATCTATAGGGACACAAAGTAGACTGACAGCTGCTAGAGGCTGGGGATGGGATATGGGGAATGACTGCAGCTGGGCAGGAGGGGTCTTTTGTGGGGGCTGAAAATGTTCTAAAACTGCATCGCAGTGATGATTGCACAGTTCAGTAAGTTTACTAAGGGAACAATTGAATTGTACACAAATAAAGAGGAAAAAAAAGCTATGGTATTAATCCCAAAGCATTAGATCTACTCCCCAAGCAGACTCCCTGAGAGAGCTCTGGAAAGTTCCATGACCAGAGAGGCCCAGTATGGATCAGCTGAACTGGGCTGTGATGGCCTGAGGGCCTTCCCACTGACCAGTGCCCCAGGTGCCCTCAGTGCTGGAGGGTGATGGGCTCTGGAACCCCAAAGCACCGGCAGAGGACAGGCCAGCCCTCCCACTTCGGCAGCATGCCTGGGATGGTGGTCTACACCAGCTCTGCAGGCCTGGTCCCAGAGGACACAGGAAGGAATCAGGCTTTGACTCGGTGTGAGGAAGACACCACTCCTCGTGAGAGCCGTCAAGGCCTGGGGTCCTTGTTCCGGGAGTGCACTAATGGCGCCAGGCGAGACTCGCGCAGCCTGAGGAGCCAAGGTCCTGGCTGACTGGGCTCTGGGATTCTCTGGAGCAGGGTCACGTACCTTTTCCAGCAAGTCTTGGTTCGTTCTAATCAGCAGCTGCTTCTCTTCCACCCATTTGGAATCCTAAGGAAAAGCACTAAATATGGTCACACTAATTGAAGCAAACTGACGGTAACACACGTTTAGTGAGAAAGGTCCCTTTCTATGAAACCTTCTAGGGAAGGGTCAGAGGAAGGACAGTAGCTAGACAGCCTCATCTTCCTGCTCAAACTTCAACCCAGAAGAGAGAAGCGCAGATCTGTGGGGCCTCCCTCCCACTTGTTCACATCCCCTAAACACAGTGACCTCATTCTGCATGTAGCACTCACAGAGACACAGCTCAACGGTGACCGGGTCCACACTGGCAGGCCCTCGACGCACCTGAAGGCCAGCCCCACACCGCATAGCTGGTCAGAGCTACACTGACACACTCCACCTGCGCTGCCCGCCCAAGTGTCTTTGCCTGGTCAAGTCACCCCATGTACAATCTATGAGCACAGAGCACAAAGTCCGTCTTGTCACTGTGGATCCCCGAGCCCAGCGCAGCGCTTGGCACACAGCCAGTGCTCAGTGAGCGTCAGACTGGATGGATGGATGAACAGGGAAGGCAGGAGAGCCTTCTCCAACTCTCCTCCTCCCTCCTCTGCTGGTGGGTGCAGAGCTGCGGCTGGGCCAGGCCAGGCGTTCTAGGATGCTTAAAAGCCAAGGCCTAACCTCGGGTCTGATTCCACGCACACGGAATGTGCAGAAGAGACACTGGCTGCCTCCTGGGCTTCCTTCCACCTAACATCTGTCACCCTGCATTGTCACTGTGCTGCCTATGTGTTGGCCTCACCACCCCACAGGGCCCTGTGAGGACGGGGCAGCACGTCATTCCCTTTTATCTGTGGCGGACTGTTTGCAAAGACGGCCGCAACACTCCCTCCCGCCTCTGTGCACACCCCTTTACGGCTCCAGCCAACAAGTGCTGGGGTCTGTCTGTCCAACAGTGAAGCAGGCTGGCTGTGACATGCTCTGGCTACTGAGATGTCAGCGACTGTGACGTCGGCAGAGGTTTGGGCAGTGCTTGTGCCTCAGGACTGCCCTTTTTTCCTGTCCCAAGGCCACCAGGTGAAGAAGCCAGTGAGCATCCCTGAGGATGAGAGACCTGGCCAGCAGCTGCCACCAGCACTCAGACAGCAGTGTGAGGCCATTTCGGGCCATCAAGCCCCAGTGGCCCTGCCTGACGACTGCAGCCTCAGGAACGACTCCATGTGGGGCCGGCAGAGCCACTGAGCTGGGGCTGAGCCCAGCCCAAACTGCTCACCCTCAGAACTATAAGTAAATAAAATGTTTGTTGTTTTAAACAACTGAGTTTGGGGGTGGTTTGTTACACAGCAATAGCCTGTTGATCCATCATCCGTGCATCAGCTCCGGGCTGGTGGCGGCCAAGGGCTCTGGCAGATGCTTGCTGAACGAACGGCCACGTGCTTTGCCCCAGACCGGCCCGTTCCTGCATCAGGCACTGAGGGCAGAGCAGGCCCACGAACAGAGGACCTCGCACGCTAAGGCGGGAGGCCGAGTCAGTCACAGACTGTGGTTAGGCAAGTTCAAATGTGTGAGCTCAGCCTGAAGGAGGGAAACTGAGGCCGATGCCAAGCTGGGGCAGGAGCATGAAAACCCCTCATCTTCTCTCACCTGGCTCTCTTCCCTGGCTCCTCCCAGTCTCTTGCGTCCCTTTCCCTAATGTGTTAAGCATATGAATAGCCCCATTTCAAATATGATGAAACCGAGGCCCCAGGCATTAACGTAACTTGTCCCAGGCCACACAACGAGCAAGCAGCAGAGCCACCTTTGGTCCCAGGCAGGCTGGCCCCAGCATGTGCACTTCAAATGCAGGACCACAACACACAGATGCCATTCCTAAGGACACAGTGCTCACAGCCCCAAAGCAGCCCTTAATAAAGCCTGCAGCAGTGCTCTGTTCTGGGCCCGTGTGAGCTCTGGTTACCGGCCATCTGCCTTAACGTGAACCTCAGTCACAGCCCTGAACCCTCGCCCGCTAACTGGGATCAGTCAGAACTGGCTCTCAGCCATCTGCTTCGCAGTGTCTGCCTGCTTCCTCCCTGCTGACCAGCCTGGAGCCTCTTATGGCCCCTCCCCTCACACCCCTCCCACCCGTAGGGTCCCCCAGGCCCCACAGGGTCCCACCACATGCTAGGCCCTGTGGCAGACCTCGCCAGGCCTCCCCAGTCCCACTGCCAACCAGGCTGTGGGCCAGGGTGTCCCGACAGATGACCCCAGAGGCAGGGGCAGGGTGACCCCAACACTCCATCTGCCATACACACCCCTTGGCGCTCCAGCCATTAGGCGGGACCATGGGACTGGTTTGGGCCAGTGAATTTTGCCAAGGCAACAAACAGGCCAGCAGAGGACAAGTTCTAGATACAGCAGTTATAAGATGGTGATGCCTCCACCCCGGGATCCCAGAGCAACTGCATGGAGCAGACAGCGCTGACACGGAGCAGGCGGGCCTGCGCTAACCTCTCACGCTGCCTCCTCGAGGCTGTCTGCCCCACCCCAGAGTCTGATGCCAAGTCGGCCTTGCCCAGTCAAATGCAGAGGATGGGTACGTGGAGGCGACTCATCTGAGAAGCACAAATGCCTGGATTTTTCTATGACACAATCACAGCATGGAGCCCTGTGACCACGAGGCCTAAGGCCTGGCACGTGCAAAATCTTCATAGTCAATAGCAGCTCTTCTTCGGGTTCAAGTCAAAAAAGGTTTTGGTTGCAACTTTGCTTTTGGAATCATCTCCTATTTTTGTGCATTTAGCAAACAAACAAAGAAAGAGCCAAGTTAGAATTCCATAATGCATTTTGATTTTTTTTAACTCAGCAAATAGGCACATTAGGAAGCATATTCTCTCCTGGGTCTGCTGGGTTTTTTCTCTAATGTCTCTGGAGCTCCAGATACATCTCCACAGAACACCCCCCTTGACACAGGGCAAGCACCAGGGACACCACCAACGGGACAGAAAAGAAAGATTCACAAACACGTCATTGTTCCTGCTCACCTGTCCCTTCTCAACCAATAACTTCTCCAGATCCTCGATTTTGGCCTGACACCTCAGCAGATCAGCCTGCAGCTGTTCCCGAGTCTGGAAGGGAAAGACCAGGAAGTGAGCAGGTCCCTCAAGGGCGAGAGAGAAGCAGAAACCTAGGCAACCCTTAGGCACAGGTTCATGTTCAGGAGCACATATTCAACCTTGGCCCAGCACCTACCTAGGGCGTGGAGGCTCACCTGTCAGCTATGGACATAAAATTGTCAGAAACTGAAAGGCCTTGAGAGTTTGCCAGTTCCAGCTCCCCCGATTTTACAAAAGAAGGAAAATGAACTCTCAAGAAGGAACCAGTTTCTTCAGGGTGATGAGTGAGCCAGAAGCGAGATGCTTCAGGGCCCCAACGCGCCTTTCCAAGCAAGTGCAGCGTCTGCTCGCTCAGCAGAGGAGACGACTGCGCAGCGCACACTCGCTCAGCCCCTGCCTGGGCCTTGTATCACCGACAGCAAGGGCTGAAAACCGAAAGACTTTGAGCACCAGTAAGTCGCATAAACAAGAGAAGCCAGACGTGAGTGGGGCGGCAGGGAGCAGTGGAGGCGCAGGCTGGAGGCGTGTGGCCCAGCTCGGGAGGCACTGGCACTCGCTTGCAGCCCCAGGCTGCCATGAACCAATGGGAGGCTGGTGTGGCCACACGCTCCCACCTTTCCAGCAAAGTCAGGAATCTGGGTTTCTCTGTGAAACCTCTTAACTTTTAAATGTTGGCAAGTAGGTGCAATGAAGAAACAACAAAAACAACTCAGCCCAAACAAAGCCTAGTAGTTCCCTCCTCTGACCTAGAGGGTAAGGACTGAACCTTCCTTCATGGCACAGAAGCTTCCCTCCCCACCAGCCGTGACCCCAGCTTTCCTGCCCCTGCCATGCACGCAGGGCTGCCGCCCCTGAACAAGCCCCACGTTGCAGTGGCCTCTCCTCTCTGCATCTGCCATCAATGAGAGATTTGCCAGACAATGCCCAATTCCAGTACCTCTCCTCCAAGGCCACCAAAATCTATACCCTGTGCAGTTTCCAAACAGGGGTCTGAAAAACAGCACTGACTCAGAGTCAGAGAAACCTGGCTTTCACTCTCAGCTCGGTTAGGTATTGTCTAGGTGTTTTGGGGCAAGTTTCTCAGTGTTTTCTAAGCCTCGGTTTTCTCATTCAGAAGATGGGGTTAATTCCTCCTGCCTCCAGGGGCTGCTGTGGGAATGAGACGGGGATGGGACACAGGAAGGCACTGGCACCCGTGGCGTGCACTCTGGGAGGCCCTGTGCTCCCAAGAGGAAGGGCAAGCAGGCCCTAGTCCATGTAGCTCCAGAAGGTGGGAGAAGGGCAAGTGGGTTGAAGTTTCCAGAAGGCAGAGCTCAGGCTAGCATGAGGGATGACAAGGACTGGACTTAGGTGTCTGACAAGGCCCAGAGTGCCTCGCAGGCTAGAGCTCCCTGAGCGTCCCCCAAGTGTTCCAGGGAGGTGTCTGGGGTCTCAGCCCTGGAGGGAGGTGAGTGTAAAGCCCACAAGGCCAACCACGTCTGTGGCCTCACGCTCAACCTTCGGTCCTGGAAGTGTGCTCTCTTGCAAACAGACAGCACATGCGACAGGTGCTAGCTAGACAGCAGCACCGTTTCTTCTGGCAGCTGGATGCCCCAGAGCTCCTGTGGTCACACCAAGGATGGAGAGAGAGTTCTGGAACATCGCCACAGTGGAGACTTCACTGAGTCCAGTGTCAAAGGCAGGGGCCATGACAGAATCTCACTTCTGGAAAGGGCCACACCACCTAGCCTTCTGCCAGCCCGCACCAGGCCCCACTTACCCGGGCCTCCCTCTCGGCGTCCAGCGTGCCCCCCACCTGCTCCTGGAGCAGGGCGTAGGCTCGCTGCAGGGCCTGGTACTCCCTGGTCAGCTGGCAGAACCGCAGGTCGGCCTCTTCTCGAGCGGTGGCCTTAACGTAACGGAGAAGAAAACAATCGATCAAGCACGTGACTTGCTGGGGCTTTGAGCATCAGAGTGGACTTTGACAAAACCAACATCTGCATGTCATGAGGCTTAAGGAGCCTGTCATTGCTAGGAAGCAACGAGGGCTCCAGAGGCAGGGCCAGGAGAAGATACCGCTTTGGCCGTGGGGGCTCTTCCGGGAAGCGCGTGGGTGGGGCGGGAGCAGGGGACAACAGCCCAGCGGCAGGGCGCGGGTTCCCAGGGAAAGGCGCCTCACCCCCCTCTCCTGGGAGTGCACCCAAGGAGCAGCCACACAGGCGTGCGGAGACCCACGTTGGAAAGAGCGCCGCGCTCGTGCTCGTTCACAGGCGTGAAAAGCCGGAAAGGCTACAAACGCCCCCGTCAGGACCTGTAAAGTGTGGATGTGCATCTGTGTGAAAAGCCCACATGGCTGTGGTCCTGGGAGAGGAGATGTAGAGCCACATGTTTTGGTGCTGAAAGACGCCTTTTACATATCAATGGCTGGAAAATGAAAATTTAAAAGCGCATGTCTGGCCGATTCTGTTTAAGTTCATTGTAACAGGATATGAAAACGAGACTCAGCACTGTGGCTGAGACCAGTGCCCCAGACGCCGAGTGGCCTGGCGAGACCGCGTGCAGGACACGCCTTGAGCTGTGGGGTCTCCAGCACGGGCGAGGCCCCTCTAGCCAGCGCTCGGCTGAGGCTGGGGGGCCTATGGGGAGGACAGTGTGTCTTTCTCCCACGTGAGAGGGGATGTCAGGGGCACTGCTTGGAGAGGTGATATGTGTCCCCTGGAGTCTCAGCACAAGGTGGCAGAGCAAAGAGAAGGGCTGCCTTGGGGTCAGATCTGCCTGTGCCCACAGAATGTACCACATTCTCCATGACCAAAGGGACTCATGGGAGGAAACCAACCTGGAAGTCATTCTAGAAAGGGTTCCACAGTGAAGGCCACCAGGAGAGGGGAAAAGGACCCCAGCCAGGTGTCTGTGGGAGGCTGGCCACCCAGAGTCCTGGGATATGGGGAGTCCCAGGGAGCCAATGGCCACACCCCCACCAGGAAGCTGCAGAGAGTGGTTCCCCAGGGGAGCTTGTGAAAACCCAGAGAAGTGTCCCCGTAAGAAGGAGCACTGTCCACCTGCCCCAGCCAGAGGGCATCGCCCCAAGGTCCAGATGCCCCTGGTAAGTCCCCCCACACCCTTCCCACCCAGGCCCCTCTCTGGGCTCAGAAAAAAAGCCACCAGGGGCCTGCAGAGGGCCAGAAACACAGGAAAGGGAAACAGCAGCCGAGCCTGCTGCAGACCCAGTAGGGAGGAAGGGGAAGGTCTGCCATGAATGAAGCTGGAGTTTAGGAAATTAATCAAACGTGGCTATTGCTGTCACTGGAGGGTCCAGAAACCCACAGAGTCTGCCGGAGGTTTTACCCGGGACTCCTGAGAGCACGCAACTGGGGTGAGAGCGGCTCTTCACACCCTCAGTATCCAGCCTGCTCTGTAAGGTGGTCATTACCTGGAGGGGCACAGATGCTCAGAAAAGGGGAAGGCAGTGACCTTGGGGTGGTCAGACTTCAGGTGTGTTTCACCTTTCTCTTTACACTTTTCAGGACTGCTTGGATTTTCTCCTACAATGATGCTTTACTTCTTTAGTCAAAAAGAGCAGTGACACTGTTTCATCTGGAAGTGTGTGCATATGGACACATGCGTGGGGACAAGGGAGAGACTGCCACACGGCAACTTAAACTGCGAATGGTCAGTAACGCCAAGCGCCACGCGTGAACAGCTCAGGCTGACTGGTAAATCGGTGCTGGAAAAAGAAAGGGCCCCACGTGCTGTCCCCATTGCTGTTCCTGAGCCCACAACAGGGGGGACCCCCTTCCCGATGCCATAGCCCGGATAATACCCTGGTGGGAATGGGTCCCTGGGGTTTAAAACCGCAGGCAGGTGAGCTCCTGCACCTCCACTGGTTTGCTTACATCGTCCAAGTCTTCTTCGGGCGTGGCTGGGGTCCTGTCCGTCCTGTCTGTGTTGTAGGATGTTTCTGACAATGTTTCTGAGTCCACAGACTCCTCGTCAAATCCAAAAAATGTCTCCACAACATGCTTCTGTAAAAGGCAATTTGCATGACATTAGCAACAGACTGGGGAACACCAGAGTCCCCGAGCCCTGTCATCATCACACCAGTGCAGGGGCTATGATTGGTATCCCAAGATGTGGTTGGGGGGCTTTGTAACTGGGTGGGACAGGAGGTGGCAGGAGGTGGGAGTTGAGTTCCAGGCTTACAGGTAGAGCAAGCTGGTCAGACCCTGGCTCCAGGCTCTCAAGCTGCCGACCCATGCAAATCGCTCAGCCCCTGTAAGTGCCAGCTTCCTGCTTCAGCAAATGGACACAGTAACACCCACATCTCCCCGGCGAGCACAAAAGGGGTCTCACGTGCATTGCCCAAGCAGCGTGATTGCTGCAAAAGGAGAAGGGGACAGGGCCAGGGCAGGTGTCTAGTTCCAAAAGAAGAATCTGGATGAATTTGGACACCAGAAACAGGCACACGCTTGAAGAAGTGGAGTCCACGCACTGACCCGAGGCCTCTGACTAGCAGGGCACGTGCGTGGCCCAAGCCCTCACCAGACCTGCGCTCAAAGGCAATTTTCACTTAACTATTCACAATAGAAAACTGGGAACATTTCTGAAATCAGTAGGCGCAGCGCAAGGGATCCTCATGGACTCATCACTCAGATTTGAGGTAATGTCAATGCTCTGCATTCCAGTCTTCAGGGTACCCTGTCCACCACTTGTCCCACTCCAAATACCACAGAATCTGGAGTTTTATTCATTCATTCATTCATTCACCCATTCATTCAGCAAACACTGGCCAAGCACCTTCTATGGGTCAGACACTAGGTAAAGCCTGGGGAATACAAGAGGATCAAAATCAGGCATGGACCTTGCCCCGAGGAGCTTGCGTCAACAATGTAGATGTTTTAGGAACATTGGTTTTTTTTCTCCCCAAATAGCCCCTGAGAAAAATTTGTATTTGTTTTTAGAATCAATGAATGCTTTCCAGATCATGAAGGAGGAATCATAGCTAAATTCCAGAGCCCAGCCCCAGGCCCTCGCTGGCTCATCCAGGACGTGGCTGGTCCCCCTCCCCAGCCACGAGGGAGCAGGGTGCACCCACATGCTAAGGGCGCCCCAGACCCTGGGTGTTTAAGCCCATACGTGCCTGCAATCTCATCTCTGCAAACTTGAGAAAAACATGGCTGGTACCACAATTAATAACACGATTAGGAAATAATTAAGACATAAGGCAGGAAAGGAGATAGGAGCGACGTCTTTGACACCTTACACAGCTAGAGTTTCTGAAGAGGCTTCAGGGGAGGTGCCCACCCCTGTGCACCACCCACAACGTTCTTGCATCTGGCATCTTTCTGTGTACTGCTTTCCCTCACTCTCCCTTCCTGGTTGCTAACACGCGCAGGGCACACCTCTCCCTGAATTCCGCACTCCCATATCAGCTGGGTCCTCAATGGCTCTGCAGGTTCCCACGAGTGCCAACGCGACACCCCCCAAACCTGCGCCTCCCGCAGTCTGACCTGCGCTCGGCCGCAGCTCCAATCTGTCAGGTGCTCAGGCCCCAAACCCAGGCGTCCTCCATGCCCTTCTCGCTCTCCCACGCCCAACCCCTCCGGGACAAATCCTGCCAGCTCCACCTTTACCCTAGAATCCAGCCCTCTCATGGGCTTGGTCCAAGCCACTCTCACCTATCACCAGAATTACGAAAACCCCTCTCACTGGTCTGCCTGCTCCTGCCTTGTCCCTCAACCTGGTGGCCACAGAGATTAACACAAAAGTTACATCATGCTGCTCCTGTGCTCAAGCCCCTGATGGCTCTCTGTGCCCAAGGGAAAGCCAATACCTGTGTATGCTCCACGAGGTCTGAGAGTACCTGCGGGATCTGCTCCCACCACGCTGGCCTCCCCAGCCCATCTTCCTCTGCACGTGCTACACCTCATGCACACCTGCCACAGGGCCTTTGCACTGCCTAGATGTTCTTATCCAGAATCCACACAGCTCTCTCCCTCACTCCCTCCAGTCTTTGCACAAATGCAACCGTGTGAAAAAAGGCTTCCCTGACCACCGTGCCCATGCCCCACCCCTCGAGCCTCCCCCCGCCCCCCGTGTTCTCCTCCACAGCACTTACCCCCACCTGACAGAGGTACACGTTGCTATTGTGTTACTGCTGGTCTTTCCCCCTTCTCCCTCTAGAATGGAAGCTCCACAAAGGCAGGGGTTTGGGCCCTTGTGTTCCCCACTATGGTACAGGGCCCGGCACACAATATTGGCTGTTACGTGAGTGCTCACAAACACAACTCTGTTAATGAACAGAAAGCCAAGCTGGCTCATATACCCATAAATCATTTCAGGTTTGCATGGCACCCTTTCCATTCATTCCTGCAGCCAGCATCAGTTGGGCACCACCTGGTCACACTCCCCAGGTAAGTCTAACAGGCAGGAATGTGAGGAATTGATTTCAAATGGCATTTCTCTCCTGGCAGAGGTTGGGGACAATTATATATGCAAATCTCCCCTCCATATACCTGACTTCAGGTATCACAAACTCTCCCAATAATCTCTAGAGAGCAGAGATAGTGACCTCCCCCACAGTCGTGACGCATTTGCAGCACTTGACGCTCTTCTGCACACACACGGTTCACACCCAAGTCCCAGGTCCCATGTATTTCTGGGCAGCCACTCAGCTCACCTTATTTCTTGTAAACACCGCTAATTGCAAGGCCTCTGGGGACAGGTCTGTGTTTGCTGCTGTGACTACAGGCAGCTGTGATACAGAGAGGGCCCTGCCCCGAACACCAGGGGCCCCAGGAAGCATCAGGTCACACACTTGCCAGACAATTAGGACACATTCCTGGGCTTGACCATCCACTGTCGGTGTCAGGACTGTCCTGGGGCTAAAGACTCAGTGTCCAATTACCTAGGATGACCCACTTTCTGAAATCTTGCAGGCCTGCTGGCCACGTATTTACAAAGCCCTAACACAGGACTGTGCCTGCTACGCTGCAGCTGCGGACCTGTGTTTAAAGCAGAGCTCCTTTGTGAACAGCCCAACTCCAGACCCAACTGGAGCCCCCGGAAGTAAAACATGCCCCCAGGGACCAAGACCCCAAAGAACCCTACTGTACTGAGGAAAACAGCAAACAGCTCTCAGGAGGGAAATCAGACGCACAAGGGCAGTCAAATTATAACCCTATAGTGATGGAGAAGAACCCACAAGTATAGAAAATGTCCACAGCAGCACAGAGTTGCCTGGGATCCGACCTCCAGGCTTTATAACGTACGGGTCAGGTTAGTTTGTTTCCTTTAAGGGTTAGTTTACTTAAGTGATTATACTATATGGGAAGCCTAAATAGACTATATCTATTTATGCCTCTCTCAATAAAAAAGTAGAAAAGGATACTTTAAAATGAAAACATGGTGGCTGCCTTCTTCAAAGACAATGCAACTGCTTCATACCACATTTTCCAAATATACTGGAAATAATTCAACCCTGCTTAGCAAGGGATGAGAGGAGAACCACCTAGAAAACATCATTTCCTGTCATGCTTGGCACATATAGGGGCTTTTTAAAAAAGGTCAAGCATGAAAGAAACTGTCCAGTTTTCTATGTCTCAATAATTCTAAGATTCTGTGGCCACTTGCTAACAAAAGATACTCCAGGAACATAACTTTCCATCCTTCGCTCATTCCAAACATATCTACTATATAAAAAGGGCTCATTCCTCGAAACTCTAATTTTCCCTATAACCAAAGTCTTGCCTCACTGATTCCTTTTTACAAACAAATCCAGATTTTAAAATTCAGTTTTGGCCAAAATGAATGATGTGCGAACACGTCTTCTCATTTGCACTTTGCATACGTGAAGTGCTCTTTCCTAGCAGGTCAGATGGACAAAAAGGAAAAGGAGATACCCCCAAAATGTCCCCTCAGCTGGATCCAGCCCTTCTTAGCCTCCTCTCTTCTCGCTCTGAATCATTCCCAACAGAACTGCCCATCACATGCAGGGGCATCTGGGCACAGCTGGGGACTGTCACAGAGCCTCAGAAAAGGCCTCCCAGAGCCAGCTGCTTACCTTCATGCTTATACGTCATCTCTTGGCAGCCAGAGAAGTAAAGGCACACCAGGGCGCAGAGGCAGAGGAAGAAGGAGAAGTACAGCACAAACAGCACGTACTCCATCGTGCGAGGTGGCCGCAGGTGCTAGCCAGCGTGCGTGGGCTTAGCCCAAAGCCACATTGTCTGCATCAACTTCCAGGCCTTTCTCCAGTCCTAGGAAAAAGCACCAATTCTCCCCCCAAGCGGTCTCCTTTCTTCTACCACACCGCCCCACTGTCCCCAAGGCTTCCTGCGGACAGGAAGGCTCCGGGGGCACCTTCAGTGCATGAGATGCCAGCTCAGGCAGACCCCGATGCTGGCCATGCTGTCTGTGGGCTGGGAGGCGCCGGTTCCCTGGGCTGGGCTGGGCTGGGCTGGGCTCGGCTGGGCTGGGGTGCCTTCGTCACAGAGGACAGCTTCTGAGCCAGTCTATTCTCTGGGGACCCTCCTCCAGGACCCCAACCTCCCTGAGCCTGTTGTCAACTCCGCTGCACAGGCTCTGGGTCCCTGGACACTTGCAGGGGCCCCCAGGAGCAGTGCTAGCAACAGCATCGTGGCGAGAGCCTTCTCCTTCAGGAACAGAGCCAGAACTGAGGAGGCGCCTCCGCGCTCATGTGTTCCCTGCTGCTCCCCACCATGCCTGTGTACCCTGGACTTGCTAAACTGGCTGGTTTCTTTGCAATCATTTTGTCAGCATTTGTTTGACCATTTTTACAGGCTGAAACAAACCATCATTCAAGGGGAAATCTGTGACTTTTGAACTAGATCACAGTCTTCAGGTTGCCCTGCTCAGACTCTATGAGAATCTGTGTTTCTTAGAGAAGCATTACTAGGCATAATATCAAAAGCAAAAACCCTCATATTGGAAAAAATGGGCAGATTTTACCATAAAAAAGTAAAATTTCTGTCCTTTGATGGATACCAAAGCAACATCAAAAGCAATGGACAATTCATAAAAGAAATATATACAGCCAAGTTCATACCTACATTTCAACTTCAACCATGCATGATGCTCTATTCCTTTTAAAGGTGAGCTGTGCAACTGCATCATGCTGTTCCATTTAGTGTTGACCAACACTTCAAGGCACGTTTGCAAAAGAGGCGCCGTGCAGCCAGGGTTGGGACAGTCCAGGGATGGGTCTGTGCCCAAGGTGAGCCAAGGAACACCAGCTGGGGACTTTTGCTCAAACCACGAAAAGGAGAGACTCGTTCTTCCAACAGAGGTTGCTGGGCAAGTGTAATGCAAGCCTGACGCTGCCAGAGCCATCTGGGTCACCACCTGGGGAGTGCCTGCTTGAGAAAGAAGGCCGCCCGGTGGGACGCAGGGCTGAGAGACAGAGAGAGGTGCGGTCTTGACAATAGCATGTGAGCATCTGGATCTAGCTGTGCCTGAAGCCAACACCCCTAAACATTTCAGTTCTATAAATTCCTTTCCTTGCTTAAGTGACTTTGAGTTTTTGACGCTAGGAACAGAAAAAATTTCATTGGCCATCTACAAACTGTTGAGTTCCGGGACAAGTCTAAATGCTGATTTCTACACCTGGATCCTCAAAAGAAACCTGGCAAGTGCTGGCAGGTGCAACAGCTGCCTGGGCCTCAGGGATTCTTGGCTTTGCAAAAACCAAAAGGGATGTCCAGTCCAGCTGGCACCTGGACCTACTCAGACTCCCACCTCCACCCAGAGGTGCCCTGTCACCTAACGCCCTGCTGTGACTGAGGCAGACAGTCCACAGACAACGCCTGAGGGCTGGAGGCGGCACTTTCTCGGCCTTCACCACTGAGCCCACTGTGAACACAGGGCAGCCTCAGACCCTGAGCCAGTTCAGATGAGGCAAGATGCCTCACGACAATGACCTTTGGTTTTTCCCAGCACTTAACCCAAAAAGCCAGACTGGAGACCCCGTGTGTCAGCCACAAATGCGGGCTCCGGCCCTGCTCCTGTAGCTGCCCAATCCCACTCCCTGCAGCCCACTTCACTCCCTCATTCAGCCATGGCATCCTCTGAGCTCTTCCCAGAGATGAGCCCCGCGGAGGCAGACGTAGAAAGGGACAGGGACAAGGGGCTGCACCATGAGCCAAGACAGAGGAGCATGAGGGCTGAGGAATCCCAGAGCAGGAGTGACTAACCCAGCCAAGAGGGGCCACAGGCCTAGATGAAATGGTGACAACTACGCCCAGTCCCGAATGAGCCAGAGGCAGCGAGCAGAGGAGGTGAGGCAGCATAGCAAGGCTGGGACCTGCAGCCGGGGTGTGCAGGAGGCCATGAGGCAGCTGGCGCATAGCGCTGCTCCCGCGCCTTAGGGGCCGGGCCAAGGAGCCCCATGGAGTGTTTTTAGGAAGGCAGCAGGGTCAGACTGTGCCTCAAAAAGGCCATTCTCACAGCTTTGGAGGGGAGGGAAGGTGCTGGAAGCACAGGAGCAGCCAGGGAGCTATTCCCACCATCCCAGGAACACGGATGAGGACCTGACCCCAGGCAATGGAGAGCCCTGAGAAAGCCAGTGGGCTGGAGGGGCAGGGCTGCACTCCAGAGCCTCTGCCACGCACCCCTCCCCACAGGGCCTGGAGTCCCCTCCTGAGACCAGGCAGCAGGCCAGGAACCTGCAGACCTGGCAGCTCCTCCCAGAGGACTGAGACTCACTGCTCTGCCGACTCCTGACACCAGGAATAAATCGTCCAGAACGCCACAACTTCCTGTCTATTCCAAAGTCTTCAGATGTGGTCTGGATGACCTCGTGGTCTTTGCTACTCTGGACAAGGTGCCCGCAGTGGCCCCTGCAGCCAGGTCAGGCTCCTGAGCTCTGCTCCCACCTGCGCCAGCCACAGCCTCCTCGTGTTGCCTGGCAACCGGCAGCGCTTCCCAGGTACAGGAACCACACAGTCTCTGTGAAGCGCTGCTGCAGCCGAGCTGCGTGAATGTGGCCCAGGACACAGCCCCTGCATCCCCATAACTGTCCCAGTGTCCTAGCTCCAGGACCTGAATCTTCTCCAGAGCCCTTTACCACTTAGCTGGATCCACTACAAGTTCTCAGCCTTAGCCGAGAGTCCCAATTGCACCTTCAACCAAGGCACGTGAGCAAACTGTACTAATTTCTAGCCATTGTTCATGGACTCAGAACTCTACTGCGATACAACTTCTGTGCAAGTTTCAGTGTCCTACAACACAGCTTCCCACCGCGGCGGGGCTCCTGCTGGAGTTAGCCCTGACACCAGACCTCCTGCAGAGCAGGCCACCCACCCCAGCCCTCCAGGACAGGGCTGAAGGAAGCCCTCTCTGGGGGCTAATGTGAGCCCACGCTGACCTAGCAGGATGCCTGCAGAAAGAGACTGTCAACAGCAGTCTTATCTCTGGAGGGCATCCCACAGGGGCTCCGGGCAGGCCCAGTGAGACCGGGTCACACACTCAGGGAGCTGACGGCTGACACTTCTGCCCTGCCCTAGCTCCACCTGCCGCCACCCGGGTGTGGGTGTGGAGCTGCAGGCGCTCTCCTTCAGGGAGTCCGGAGAGGTTTGCTAGGGTCCCTCTGAAAGAGTCAGGAGCCAGAGAACAGGGACCGGCCTGTCAGGCTTCTGGAAAATTCTGGAACCCTTCAATGCATTCACCACAATATTCTATCAAGCAAAGACCTGGGCAAAGTGACAAAGCACTTGGATGCATAGGGACAGAGAGCGACGGAAGCGTTTAAAGTGAAAAAGAAAGGACAGTTGTCTCCTAGTATCCCTGAGGGGTTGCTCCCAGGACCCCCCACACCAAATGCTGAAGCCCCTTATATAAATGGTGCGGTGTCTGCATGCAACCTACACAGCCTCCTGTGTGCTTCAATCTCTAGATCACTTATAACACTGTACCTGATACAGTGTAAACCCACGCAAATACATATGCCAAATGACGTTTTAGTCAACAACAGACCCTATATAAACAGTGGTCCTGTAAGATTATAACACTGTATTTTTACTGTACTTTTCTATGTTTAGATAGATTTAGGCACACAAATACTTCCCACTGTGTCACAATCGCCCACGGTATTCAGAACAGTAACGTGCTGTCCAGGTTTATAGCCCATGAGCGATAGGCCAGACCACATAGCCTCAGTGTGTGGCGGGTTGGACCATCTTGTGTACGTGCGCTCTGCAGTGTTTGCACAAGGACGAAATTGCCTCACGATGCATTCTCAGAACCTTTTCCTGTCACGGAGCGATGTGTGACCTTGGTTGTTATACTGTGTTCTTTACGTAATAATGAAAAGGAAAAAAGTCTGTACATGTTCAGTGCAGACCCAGCCATCCATTTTTTCCAAATATTTTTGACGTGCAGTTGAGTGAGTCCACAGATGCTGGACCGCTGGGTACAGAGGGCCGAGTGCATGGAGTGCCTGTGGCCTGTGGTAGAGAGAAAGGGAAGCCACGCAGGCATGACAGGTGGCCCTGGGGATTAGAGAACATGCGCAGGGCCCTCACAGTCCAAACACCCATCCCATTGGCCCTGTGTGGCACGATGCCAGGATTAAGCAGGTGCACGGGTGGGACCTGGTCTACACTGAACCCTGAGAAAAAGAAAAGATGCTGGTGGGTCCAGGAAACAGTGAGTGAGAAAGACCCTCACCCAGCTCAGGAAAATTCCCATGCAGATCCCCAAACTGGGCCTTCCAGTGGCATTGAACTATTCTCATTAAAGTGGTGCCACATTCCCATTCTTCTGGGACAGTCCAGTGTCATGCAAATGCGTTTTTCAGTAAAGACAATTCACCTTTGCAGCCAACAACCAAAGCAGGATACACACTCTGCACGGGCCAGGCAGTGAACAGGACACAGGGCAGGACAGACGGCCCTGCCAGCACCTGCCACAGAGGTGAGTATAGACAACCACAACTCAATGCCAGCCCTTGTAAAGTTCTCCTCCCATAAGCACATTCGGAAATCATTAAAAAAGGGGAAAGAAACCCTTATTTTTATTATAGGCATTCTGATATAGGTTTGAAAAATAAAGTCATGGCTCACCAATGGGTTTCTGGAAAACCCCACGTGGAGATCTCATGGAGTGTATAAGGCCACAGCACCCAGTGAAGGGGATAGACTGCACGTCCTTGGATTTGTGTTCTTTAAACGTCCGTCCCATGGTGGAAATGCCACTCACACACACTGCTGGCAGCTGTGCACAGTGACGCAACTCTCGGTGCAGCGCTGGGCAGGGCATGTTCCCTGGCCACAGCCTTGCCGTCCCGCCCCGCCTCTCACCTTTCGGGAATCTGCCCGAGGGGCCCATCCAGACAACAGACACAGCTTTCTAGACAAAAGGAGTTTGCTGTGGCAACATTTACAGAAGCAAAAAGCCCAGCGACAGGGGAAAGGGTAACTGAATAACGGTATATTCACTAATGGAAGCTTCAGCACTCAGGGAATGAAGCAGGCCTGGCCCTGGCAGAGCCGCCGTGAGCAGAGGCACGTTCATCGCAGTGTCGCTCACGGCGATGGAGAGCGGGAAGCAACATGCCAACAGCTGCAGAGTGGCAAACAGATTGATGGCCCATCTACTCAACAGATTATGTAGCCATAAAAATTTATATTTAGGATGACAGCATTGAACGTGGATAAATGCTTGTAGCAGGCTGCAAACGTGTGCTCCGCAGTTACAGCTGCGGAACGCATGGCACGGGGAGGTGCTCCAGGCCATGTGTCACTTTCTATTTCCCAGGTTTTCTGTAATGTGGTTATATTTCTTCCATAAAAATATATATTTAAACATAAACAAGTTCTATCCAGACCACTTCCCATGTCTGAGTTTCTAACATCAGGGTGCAGAGACATGTACCTTGCTCACCTTGGCTTGCTGGGAAAAGCTTGGGCCTTGGAGTCCCAGACCTGAGACTGAATCTCAGCCTTGTCAAGTTACTTTTTCTCTGAGTTATTTCTATATTCTACATGTTTCCTGTAAATGGAAAATGGAAAAAATAATACCACCCTCATAGGGTGGCTGTGAGAATTCAGTAAGACTGTGTAAACAACTACTCATCCATGGTTCTGGGACATGGCAAATAAAACGAGCCCAGAGTCCTCACAGTGGTGTCAACCTAAATGCTGCACCAAAGACCTCCAGGAGGCAGCCTGCAGGCCAAATGTCACTCACAAGTATATTTTCTTTGGTTCACAGATAAATATTTTACAGGTTGAGTATCCCTTATCTGAAATGCTTAGGAACCAGAAGTGTTTCAGATTTTGGATATACTCGGATTTTGAAATATTTGCATATATATACTTAGATGTCTTAAGGATGGGACTCAAGTTTAAACACAAAACTCATTTATGTTTCATATATACCTTATGCACAAAGCATGAAGGTTACTTTATACAATATCTTTAATAATTTTGTGCTCGAAACAACGTTTTTACTGCATTTTTATTGTGATGTGTCACATGAGGTCAGGTGTGGAATTTCCCACCCATGGTGTCATGTCAGTGCTCAAAAAGTTTTGGATTTGGAAGCATTTTGAATTTCAATTTTTGGATTAAGAATATTTAACCTGTATTTGGACCACAATACCATAGACATTTAAAATCCTTAGATTTTACATAAAGTCTGGTGTTACAGATTGAATTGTGTCCCCAAAAAGGATATACTGAAATCCTAATCCTGGTACCTCAGAATGTGACCTTATTTGGAAACAGGGTCATTGTAGATATAGTTAGCTAAATTATCATGAGGTCATACTGTAGTAGGGTGGACTCCTAATCCCACATGACTGGTGTCCTTATAAGAAGACAGCCATGTGAAGGCTTGAAGACACACAGACAAGAATGTCATGCGATGGTGAAGCCAGAGCCTGGAGTGACACAGCTTGCAGGCCAAGGACACCAAAGATTGCTGGGAAACCACTAGAAGCTAGGAGGAGGCAAGGAAGAATTCCCCACTTGTTTTTGAGGGAGGGAGCAAGTGTGGCCCTACTAACACCTTGATTTCATACTTCTGGCACCTAGAACTATAAGACAATAAATTTCCATTTTTCTAAGCCACGCATTTTGTGGTACTTTGTTAGGGCAGCCCTAAGAAACTAATACATAGGATCAACACTTCGCTTTAAAGACTGGAATATCTGACACCACCTGACCTATCTCTTTATAGCAACCAGGATTCAGGGGCCAGTTTGCCACAGTTCCCACCACTCCCTACTGTCACCCTGACACCAAGGCCGTATGTCCTGCCCCATTCGCCATCAATTTGCACAGCTGTTTTTCAAACAGACGAGAAATATTTCTCTATAACCACATCTCTAGCAAAAAATAAATTGGGTGGGACACTTGGTTCAATAAAAAGGTGAGGAGGCCCATGTCTTCGTGGAAGTGAAAAATAGGTTTACAGGTTTAAATGGAAACTATGTCTTTTTTGTACCTGCTTTGCTTTGCTCTTTTGCATTCCAGCTTGGTCCCTGTGGGCATTTGCATTTCACAAGCCCTGCTCTATGTCCTCCCTACCAGGGCTTTTGGACACTACCACTAAGAAATGGGCAAAACTGTATTTTCCAAAAAGAACGCAGTTCCGCATGATTAAAAAAATAAATCACAATGCTCCTGGATTTTTTTCAGAACAGGATGTTGGATGATATAAACCAAGTCTGAGTGTCCTTTAAATCCTTCAAAAACTCTAAGTATTTATGTTTTTAATTTTGGGTGACTATACCATGAGGCCTAAATACAGAATTCATCAGTAAGTTTTGCATGAATAAATTACAATAAACAGATCACATTAATGCCATAATTTATGTTGCTTTGAGAGATGGTGGTGGCAGGTTTCTCATCATCAGACATGAGGAGAGGTGTGTGTCTCCGCTTGCAGGCCACTCTGCAAGGCCCCTCCAGGGACTGCCCTGCCCCACAGATCTGGGACACAGCTGCAAAGAGGGGCAGCTGCACCATCGTAGGCTCACCTTGGGCGGCTTCAGACTTTTCCCTCGATACCTTTTCGAGCAGCGCAATAGCCGTTCTTTCTCCTGTAAGGAAACACAACTGTTGGCATTTCCAGCCAGCCGCACGCCACACCACCCAGCATGACTGGCTCTCAAAGGGAGCAGCTTACATCACTGTAGCGCCTACTCGTCTACCCCAGGCAAGGGCTGGTCCAGGCTCCAAGCATCCAAGTGGTGGCTGCTTCTCAGCAATGAGAGCTACAGAGCCACACCATCTACTCAGGCCTAAGGGCCTTCCAGAAAAAGTGTCAAGAACTGCAAGGCCTGTAAAACTCAAGCCTATCTTCTTTTGGGGCTGGAAGCTACACGAAGCACTAAGCAGGGCTGACTGAACATCTGCTCTGCTGGCCTTCGAGGCTCTTCCTGCGACAACCTCAGAGTATGAGAACACCTGCAGCTTTGGATGCAGACGGAGCTGGGGCCAGAGCCCCTGGGCCTCCTGCTAACCAGGTCACTCCTCTATTTTTCTGATGATAGATTTGTTCCTTTGCTACATGGGGCTAGAACCTGCCCAGCAGTTGCCCCAAGAAAGAAACAAGAGACTGTGGGTGCCTGGTAGCCACTGTCAGCAGAAAGAGCACCTGCAGCGCAGGGGCAGGAGCAGCAGCATTTTGCTCCACAAACCTGGGAATTTTCCTCTTTCTAGTCACGCTTCCTTTTCACTTCGGCAGAGAGGAACATGGTGCTCAGCTACAGCCTATGGTCTGCCCTTCCTGATCTTGGCGGACGCTGTTATCTTTATTTTCTCTATCCTTGACTTGGTTTATGATTTCTCTTTTGACTTTATTGTCATTTTATTGAATATGTTTTTTCATCCTAAGCTGCACTGCATCTTTTGTGTAATGAAGCACAGATGGACAGATATATGCATGGATGGGTGGACGGAAGGATGGAAGGACGAATGGATAGGAGGGTGGAAGGAAGGGAGGGAGGGGGGTTTACAGAGGGAGAGAGAGACAGAGGCAGGCAGAGTGAACATGACAATTACCATCAAAGCCTTTTCTAGAATTTCGATCTCTGGCTTTTCTACACTTCAAGGACCCATGCATGGAACCATCACACACCCTGCTGGGCAAGTAGAAGACCCAACTAAAGCTCACCACAGGTGTTCCCAGACTGGCACCTAAGCTCCTTTCACAGAGAGCTGCAGAATTCTCCAGATATGACTACCCACCCACTTAAGGCATGCTCACCCCCACCTTAACTGGTACACACCCCACATACATGTCCAGGAAACACACACAGCTTTAGCAAGCCCTTCAAGTTCTAGTCCGAATACAAGGTTCAGGGTTTCAGGCTCAAGCTCACAGTCTGTAACTGCCGAGCTAGAGAAGAATCAAAGCCTTCTCAGGGACAGATCATGCCTGCTCCGTGAGGGCCAGAAGAGTCGTTCTTAAAACTGGGGCTGCTGCTTAACCACCGCACACCACGGAGAAGATATGAGAAAAAGAGTAGCTATGGAAACCATCCCAGGTACCAGTGCTCTCATTTAAGGGAAGTCGAGGCTGCCTTATGGCAGAATGAAGTAGGACTGTGTATGCCAGGGTGAACCAGCGAGTCCCAAAGTCAGTGCTGCCTGACCCTGGCCTAGTTCAGCAGTACTGCCCGAACCCTGACATCTGTTCCTGACACCCGTGTGACACCCTGCTGAGGTGAGCCACGCCAGCCGAGCCAGACATACCAGAGAGAGGTCATCGATGACATGCTGCTGCTCCAGCACCTGCAGCCTCAGGAACTCGATCTCCTGCTCGTCCCTCGTCAGGCTAAGGTCGTTCAAGGAGGTGTGCCGCTTCAGAGACGCCTGCGCTGACAGCTTCTCCTTCTGCAGCAAGGGGGAGAGAGCACTGCAGGCTGACCCTCCACAACGCTTACGAGGGACGGCAGTGGACTGGGGGCTTGGGTGTGGGGTGGAAGGATGATGGGAGGAGGGTGGGGGTGACGGCCACCAGCCCCAGCGGGAGGCGTGGTCAGGGCTGACTGTGCGCACTGCTGAGAGGAAGGGATGGGCAGGGCCTGGGGGCAGAAGAGGACTCTGAAATGAGCCTTGAAAGCTGGGAGGGGACGGTGGGGAGGAGAGGGCGCCACGGCACGGTGATTACACAGGTGCACACCTGCACCTGCCGCGGCACAGAGCAGGCGTGCGCTCTGAGCCCCTCTGTCTTCCCAGCTATAAAGCGGGGGTTATTAATATACTCTGAACAATGACCCTGGAGCATTCTAGAAACCATCAACGACAAGACACCTGGCCACAAAGACCAATCATCCTCATTGGAGATTAAAAACCCCTTATGCAAAGCGTCCACAGCAATGAATGTCATTGCTTTCACACACTGAGCGTCTACTGTGAGCTCTGCTTTCTCTGAGGACCTTGTGTGCTGTCATTTCACCCTGTAGATAATTCTGCAATGTTGATATTTTCATTCCCACTTTATAGATGAAGAAACAGAGAGAACAAGAGATGTGTTTAAGGACACAGCTGCCTCCCCGCAGGTACAGATGCCCACAGCACAGAACATTCTAGAGCAGTGGAGAGGAGGGAGAGGGGTCTGTGGACCAGCACTGTCCCTGAGGCTTCCTGGGGGGCAGTGGCAGGTGGGCCTTAGAGTGCGTGGACCGGGAGGGTCAGGGCTGGTGACCGCGGGTAGAGACAGAGTGCCAGGGCCGGCCTGAGGCCAACAGCTCACCATTTCCACATTTTCCCTCGTGAGGTTCTTGATCTTCTCTTCCATCCTCTGGATGCTCTGCAGCAAATCCTCATTCTTCTTGTTCATTCGCTTGTTCTTCTCCACCAGGGGCTTCAGCTGGACCTCAGTCTCACGTGAGCGTTTTAGCTGTGATTGAAAAAGGACATAGAGGGTCAGACAACTTGAAGACCCAAAGGATGGCCAAGACCAAACCAAGGAGTTGAGCAGAGATTCAACCCCAGCCTCCTCAGGACCAGAGGTCCCCTGTGAGGACCACAAACACTGAAAGAGCACACCCGCCAGCTGCCAGGCACAGCATTTCACCCAAGCCTCACAGGGCCAGAGTGAGGTGCAAGGAGGAGGGTGCAGCCCGAAGGGGGAGGCCACAGATCAGGCTCAGGTGGCCCTGTGGGCAGGTGGCCTGCACTGTGTCTACTGTCCCACTCTCCTTTCCCTCAGGGCATCACCCGGAGGTCACAGATCACACACAGAAAGACCAGTCCAGCTACCTAGCTCCTCCTGGCTCCCACGCCCCACCTACCGACTCAGCAGGCAGCTCCACGCCCTGACAGCACATAAGCCCTGGGCCCCACACAGTGCCAGGCTCAGTGCTAGGAGCACGGAGAGCACTATGGCGCCTGCCAGCCCTGAAAGGACTTGCCCAGTCTTCCGTGATCAGCCACGTGTCCTTTCCGTACAATCAGCATCTGGGAACCCCTCTCGCACCAGGCCCTGTGCTGGGCACTGGGTCAAGGGACCACGTGACAGGGATGCCCATCCAAGCAGATGGGGAAGAGGACCAGGACAGACCACGGAGGTAACAGCATGGGAGGAGGGAACCACGTGCCCACACGTTCACAGACTCCACACCGTCCAGCGGGACCATCGACTGGGGGTGATGGGGAGAGAAGGGAGGGTGTGGGCTAGCCTGATCTGGTGTGGTAGGTGGCAGAGCTGGGTCATTCGGTCTCCATCCCCAGCCCTGGGGGCTTTGAAGCAGAAGAAGTCTGTGGGCAGGTCTGCCTTCTAGAACAATCTACTGCCTGGACTGATGTGTAGAGGCCAGACCAGCAAGACTGGTGAGAAACCACAGTGGTGGGGGACAAGGAGGAGGAACCCGGGGACCTGCATAGAGGTGCCCATGCCTTCTCCTTCTGAGGACAGTGTCCTTGGAGACACGTTCATTTTCTAGCTGCACGACCATGGGCAAGTTCTTAGCCTCAGTTTCCTCATCTATAAAATGAGAATGATGACAGCTCCAGCCTCCTAGACTCTGTGGTGAGAATTAAATGCATAATGGTAATCTTTGCAGGGCTACTTTAATGCACAAGAGTTAGAAACTACTTAAGTATCCATCAGTATTACAACCACCGCCTCAAGCCAGCAAGTGCTGCCATGGGCCTGAAATAGCATCAACCCTCCCCCACATTCTGTCTCACTTCATTCTCACCACAATCCCAGGAGGGGAACCATCCTCAAACCCCATGTCATCATAGACAAAGAACCAAACTCAAAGAGATGAGGCAATGTGCTCAAAGTCACAAAGAAAGTGCTAGAACCAATAATCAAACACAAGAGACTGACTCTGGAGTCTCCAGGCTGTAAAAGTCAAGGTAAAATATTCTGATGGTATCCGCTGAAATATAAAATGTACCATGTGACTCCAACATTCTACTAGAAATCTACCCCACAAAAATAAAAGTTGGGGAGTGCTGTAACTGAATTAGGTGGAAAAAAGCACGTTGTAGAACAATGCAAAGGGGAAAAAAAAACATTTTATAACCATGAGCTAAAACAAAAAGTCTCCTGGTAGATGTCGATATGTTTATATAAGCATTGAAAACATGTAAGAACCACCCAAACTAACAGTAGTTATCTCACGATTTTAAGACTGAGGCCAGGTGCAATGGCTCAAGTCTTGTAATCCTAGCACTTTGGGAGGCTGAGGCAGGAGGATCACCTGAGGCCAGGAGGTCAAGACTGGCCCGGGCAACATAGTAAGACCCTGTCTCTACCAAAAAAATTTTTTTCAAATTAGCTGGGCACAGTGGCACAATATAGTCCTCGCTACTTGGGAGCCTGGGGCAGGAGGATCATTGGAGCCCAGGAGTTGGAGGCTGCAGTGAGCTGTGATCATACCACTGCACTCCAGCCTGGGCGACAGAGAGAGACCCTGTCTCTAAAAAAAAAAAAAAAAGATTGAAGCACTGGCAAACTTACCAATTTTTACTTTTAACTACTTCAGTGTAGTCTGAACTGTTTCCAGCAGCCTGTGTGTTCCCTAATCCTCGTGGCAAGCTATTTTGCAGCTCATGAGTATTTTTTTAGCTCATGAGTATTTAAATAAAAAGTGGAGACATAGTATTACACATACAGGCTGATAAAGCCTTATAAAATATGCCTTTAAAAATACTGGAAGGAAATGAATTTATTTTGATCCTGTCAAAATTATGAAGAGGTGATACTTATTTATACTTTTCAGTACCCATTTTGTCAAGTATTCTGTACATATACGTTCCTTAATATAATAAGGATTAGAATAAACATAAAAATTATGAGGTATTTCTCAAGAAGTTTATATATCAACTACCACTACATAAAAATTATCTACAAAAATTAAATTTTGTTTATCTACAAAATTTAAACATATTCATAAAATTTGTTTTTATTGGAGATTTCTTTTTTAACCCAAAATCCACGTTCATCGTTTTTAAAATTAGATGTGTATCAAGTTTTATGCAAAAGAAAGTAAACAGATAAGCAAAAATGAAAATTATCCATAATCATGCCACCTAGAAGAACAACTCCCAACATCCAGGATTATGACAATGTATTTTTGTTCTATAACTGCTTTTATCGTTTAATATACTGTGAACAAATTTCCATGTCAATTAAATACGGTCTACATCATCAATCTTAGAGATTGCATAAAATTCATTGTATAAATATTCCACAATTACTCAGACCAATACTTTAGTATTCAACAATTGGGTGTTTTGTCTTTGGTGTTTGGCTGCTATTATGAACAACATTGCAATGAACATCCTTTCCACACTCCTCACGGAAATTCTGCAATTGTTTGCTAAGCACAAAGTCCTGCAGAAACAAAGGGCAGTAACAGGTTTCTTCAGTAAGCATGTGCTAGATTTTCAATCAAAAAGAAATAAGAAAGCATGCACAGAAAACCAGAGGCCTCTGCATTGCTCTCTGTTTAAGGCATGCTTTGTGGCCCCAGGGCCCTGCCTTGCATCTATACCGCACCCTCCGTCCTGGGGGCTGATTACCAGTTCATTCCTCTCATCTGCCAAGAGAGTATTTCTGTCTTCCAGCTTCCGTATCACCGAATTCAGTTCAGCAATTTTTAGTTGAAATCGCCTTACATCTCGCTCATCCATATGTTGATCCTAAAAAAAGGCAAGATACAAATGTACTCTGAAGAAACTGAAGTGATTCAAAGCATTCCATAGAGCCTTCCAGAAAATCAGAAAAGTCACATGATGACAAAACAGGTGAGATCTTTATTAAGGGGAGCGTATGCCACACAGCAAGGAGGGGAATGCTCCAAGCCCCGCTGCACATTAGCAGGAAGACTTCATCTTAGAGGAACTGACACTTTAACCCTTCAGTGGCTCTCTGGGGACCTCACGTTGAGCTCTGCCCACCCTGCATCTCTTACAAAGGCCCATCAGATGCCACTCACAGTTCCCAGGACGTGCTAACACATTCCTCAAGGACAGGGACACTGGTTTGGTCTTGCTCAACACTGAAATGCTGGCACCTAATACAGTGTCCAGCACATACAATTCACAACAGACACTCAAATACCAAATGAACGAATGAATGAATACATTCTGCTTCAGCCTCCTCTGTGTCTTTATTAAGTACTATGAACTAAAACTAAAATCTTAAGCCCTCTGCTAACTGAATGGACCCCTCTCAGCCTAAAAACACCTTAAAACTAAGTTCTCAGCCATGATGGAAAGAGAGAGATAAAGCACAATTACATGCATATGATTTCCCTTCATAAATATTCATGA
>VBSM01001118.1:4678022-4713550 GCA_008086735.1 Cheirogaleus medius
AAAAAAAAAGAATTTGAGAGTTTCTACCTCTAAAAAATCTGAAAAGTAACATCTGCCATCTATTCTCTCTGAGAACTACTGCCGGCAGGGCTTCGTGTATGTGACAAGACCACCTTTGCTAACTGGTCAAGACTCTCTCTCTCTCTCCCCCAAAACATGTTTTTCTGCTTTCAAGCCTTAAAGGACATTTAATTTCCTATCTCCTTCTACCTATGAGTGGCACATGAGACTTTTTGCATATAGAGGGCTCAGACATATCAAACAATACGCATTGTTTTACTTGTTCCATTCTCAATGACAAACTTGTATTTTTAGTTTTGAGCCTCTAGATTCCGGTGCCCTTTTGTTTTTAAGTTTTTTATTATTTGTCCGAAGTTTGGACTAAATCCTGGTTAATTCTTGACTACAAAAGAAAAATAACCAGTCATAATTCTCTTTATGCCATTTTTATTTGACTCCCTAATGGAATAGGTTCCTTTTTCCAATGTGATACCAAAATTCTTCTTCTTTAATTGTCACATTATCAATGTTATTTATCTTTCATTTCACTTCTGTGAAAACCAGAGTCATAGTATCCTAGAAACTAGACATGATTCAATGAAGCCTACAAACCTTCCCCGTCTGAAATCCCACCGGGCCTGGTTTGTTTCCACTGCCAGAGCTCTGTCATTACACAGACAGACTGTCCCCTAGGCCCAGGGACTCTTGAGGAAGAGGGAGGTACTTGAGACCGTAAGGGCCAATTTAATGAACAGAATGGTCTTAACAAATACTTATGTTTATGTAACTAATAAGTCTGTACCTAAAACCTAGACTAAAATAACTTGATACTTACAGATAAGTTACTTTTATAACCATGTTTTTGGCTTCGGTTTTCAACTATATTGCTTAAAAGGTTTTAAGGCATTAATGAGTGCCTGTCTACTCTTAGTCCTCTCTGGCCCACAACGTTTAATTGGCTGTAAGCTGATAAACTTCTCCTGGGCCTAGACAGATCCAGGGCAAACAGCCTCCGCACTGTCTACGATGGGACAAAATAAAGTCGTCCCGATAAAGTTGGCCACCACTCCTGCGTCTGGCACATCTTGGCCAAAACGGGGGACTGTGAACTAAAAATAAAATCCTAAGCCCTCTGCTATTTCAATGGACCCCTCTCAGCCAAAAAGACCCCAGAAATATCTTAAAACTGAGTTCTCAGCCATGATGGGAAGGGAGAGAGAAACGCAACTACATGATTTCCCTTCATGAATATTCATGACTCCTCCTATAGCTTGTTGAATATGTGCATTTGACTACCCCTCTCAGTATAAAATCCTTTTCCCTTTTGTCTCTTCTCTGAAGCACGTGTGTCTGGCTTCTGGCCCAGGCTAGCAGGTTGCTACCCTTGATGAGAAATAAAGCTCTCCTTTTTCCAGAGTATAAACTTCATTAATATCTTTTTAGTTAACAGTAACAAGCTATTGCCCCTGCCCTTGCACTCACCTTGGCCCTACTCATCTTGCAGGACTGACTTCAAATCCCTTCCTGTCATGAGAGGAGCCCTGTCTGCGCTCCCCCGGGCACCCTGCTCTGACATCTCCATTTCTGCCTTGGTGGAAGCTCAAGGGCACAGGAGGCAGAGGCAGCGAGTTCTGCACCCCTGTGTTCTCAGTGCCAAGCACTGGGCCTGGCCCATTGTGACAGTTAGGAAACGGGGAAAGGACAAGACACAGGAGAGAGAAGGGGATGGACAGTGGACAGACAGGCGGAAAAGTGGATGCTGGGCAGGCGAGGAGCTGGGAAGAGGAGGAAAGACGGGTGGTTGTGTGCCCCTGCCCTCACCTGTGCACCCATGAGCTCTGCCATGTCCCCGATCCCAGGTGGCAGCTCCCTCTTGGGGCTGCTGTGGTGCCGCTCGGCCTCTTTGACCTGAACCAGCTGCTCGTCCAAAGCCTCCTTCTGCAGAAGCAGCTTCTGGGTCTGCCCAGCCTGCACGCCAAGTTCCTTCTCCAAGGCCAGAATCACACGGTCTTTCCCTTTGATCTCATCCATCTGAAAAAGAGAAGAAGCCGCCACCAATCACAGGGGCTCCTGACCAGGGAAATTTCTCCCTTGCTCCGGGCCGTGGGCCCAGGGAGAGGTCAAAGCAGCTCCCTCACCCTGGTCAGCTGATAAGGGCAAAGCCGGGATGCAGAGTAACTGCAGCCCAAGACCCAGGCCCTGCTCCCGGGATAGAGTTTGGATGTCTGGCCCCTCCGACTCTGGTGTTGAAATATGATCCGGGTGTTGGAGGTGAGAGGTGCTCAGGTCACGGTGGATCCCTCATGAATGGCTCTCCCCAGGGAGTGAGTTCTCTGTTAGTTACTGGGAGATCCGATTGTTACAAAGAGCCTGGCACCTCCTGTTCTCACTCTTGCTCCTTCTCTCAGCATGTGATGCCAGCCCTCCTTCGCCTTCCACTTTGATGAGAAGTTCCCTGAGGCCCCACCAGGAGCAGATGCCAGCACCATGCTGCTTCTACATGTGAGCCAAATAAACCTCTTTTCCTTACAAACAGCCTAGCCTCAGGCATTCTTTTATGGCAACACCAAATGGACTAAGACATCCCCTCAGGACAGAAGAGATAGCCACAGGTTCAAGCATCTATATATTCACCCAACACTCACAGTGACATTTATCTATGCTCATGTCTCTCTCACCTTAATGAAATGAAATAAAATCCTGACCCTTCCACCTGCCCTGGCCTCCCCACCTGTTCCCTCCCAGCTCAGTGTCCTCACAGAGTCAGCTGTTCTCCAAGCCCTATCTCCCCTGGGTCACACACCCTCTCCTGTCTGGTCACAGCCCCACCCCACCACCCAGACAGCTCCTGCAAGGCTGCCAGTGCTCCTGGCCACACACCCACAGGGCTGCTTTCTGTCCCCACCTTCAACTCCCTCCAGCACCTGATGCTGCCCTTCCCCGCTGTGACCTTCCCCACTACCTCTCCCTGTCCATGGTGACGTCTCTTTCTATCCTCTTTACAGACCACCATTAAAGCCTGGAGTTTCCAAGGTTTGGGTCTCTTCTCACCCTGCATCCTTTCCGTGGGAAGCCATTTCGCCCCCACGGCATTACTGCCACCATTTGCAGCTGAATTCCAATGTATGCCCCAGGCCTGGCTTTTCTCTGGGCTCCAAAGTCACAGAACCAACGGGTTGCTTGTCACCTCTCTTTGATCTCCAAGGGAACTCAGACTCTCCACATACAAACTTGAAGTTAATCCCCAGCTCACCCCCAACCCAGTCTTGTCTAGCCTTCCCTGGGAATGTCAGAGAAGGGACACAGCCTGAACACAATGGGTCAGGTGGCATCAAGGAAGCAACACCAAGAGAAGTATACAGAAGAAGCTTCGGCCCCAGGTCATCCACTTGGACTTTTTCTGGATGCCCCAGTAAGGGAATGGTACAGGGTTGAATGGTAACCCCCAAGTCCAGGACCTCCCTGGAAATTCAGAATGTGACTTTATCTGGAGCTAGGGTCATTGCAGATGCAATGAGTTAAGATAAGGTCACACTGGAATAGGCTGGGCCCTTATGACTGGTGTCCTTCCAAGAGGAGAAGCGACACACAGACAGGGGAAAGACTATGTGAAGATGGAGGCAGAGATTGGAGTGATGCAGCCACGAGCCAGGAACATTAAGGTTCGCCAGCAACCCCAGAAGCTGGAAGGGGCAAGGAAAGATCCTCCTCTAGAGCCTTAGGAGGAAGTGTGGCCATATGCACTCCTTGATATAAATATTCTGGCCTTCAGAACTGTAAGAGAATAAATTTCTGTCATTTTAAGCCACAAAATTTGTGGTCACTTGTTAAGGCAGCCATAGGAAACTAAGACAAATGCTATTCTCAGTCAGCACACTAATAGAGTGTGTTACATTTAAGTTGATTAAAATCTGAAACTCTTAGTCCTAAATCCTGTTGCTCGAATTCAGACACAGATGGCCACGGCAGAGGATGCTGGTTAAGAACCTGTTCTAGCAGCAGACAGGAGTGAGGGAATCCCTACCCTGCTTGCTGTGTGACCTTGGACAAGCTGGGCCACCTCCCTGACACTTAGAAGACTTTAGAACCAACCCTGTCCAATTGTGAGGGAGCTTTGACCAACCATGGGAGGAGTTTAGCATGGTGCCCGGCACACCGTGAGCGTGCCAGCATGACAGCTGCCACCGCCAGTCCCTTTAGCTCCTCATTAACACGAGGCTGTCTTATTCTAAAAGCAGACCACTAAAAACTGATTTTAAAAAATCAGTGTGATTAGAAAAGGGAATTGTTACCCCCAAATTCCAGACTGGGAAGTCTTCCTGCCAAGTGCTTCAGTGTCACAGTTCTGATGTGGAATTTCTGTCACTTGCAATCAAAAAAATTCTAGTTGACACAGTTCAGAAAGAACCACAAACTTGACATGGCTACCACTTCCCTCTTACATGCTAGCCATGGACCAGGTACTAATCTGTATTAGTGCTTAAGAGCTCTCTGAGGCACCTTCTTTGGAAGACAAAAGGATGCTCTCCACCTGCCACCCAGGACAGGCTGGGCCCCAGCAGGTGCCAGTGTGGTTTCTCTGCAAGCAGCTGCGGATGCGACCACTGTGCCCCCTGGTGGTGACCACCACCACCCACCTGCTCTGGCTAAGCCCAAGTGCCCACAGCAGCGCAAACTCCAGAAGGCAGGGACACTGCCTCGCTGTCAGGAAGAATCCTTAACCACCTCCACTTTGGTACCAGCATCGACTTTAGCCGACAGCCAAAAGCTTTTACTTTCACAGCTTTTATCTCTGCAGTTGCAGTGTGTACGTTCAGCTAATAAGTTACTACGAATCTGTGACCTTTTAACAAGTCCTTAGTAGGAGTTATTATAGTTATTTTCCTAAAGCTGCCTGTAAAGTAAAACAAGCTTTCAGTGCTTTAAAGCTTTCCTCATCACACAAGAGCAAAACGGATCCGTCGTCAATGCACAGCACACACTACCGTGCGGACTGTGAGTGCCGGCTGTGGGCGAGGTTTCGCAGCCGGTGAGCACAGCACCAAAGTGGTTAAAGATGCTGAAAACACTGTTGCCCATGTAGATGCCACCCCAGAAGCAATAAAAATGTTTGTGGAAGGAGTTCATGAATTTAACCCCCTCAGGCGTGCTTTCGTTCACCCAGCGCGTACTGAGCCGAGTGCCATAAACAGGTGCTGGGAAACGGCGGTGAGTAAAACAGATCCGGTTCTCTGCCCCGGGGGCTTCCACACTGGAGAGAGAGGTAGACAATAATGCAATAAATAAGCAAATGCTGGAGGAGCCTCGAGAATGATTACTGCTAGGAGGGGGAAAAGCACATTAAAGCAAGAGGAGCCAGCAGCGGCAGCTGGGGGTATTGCAAGTTGACAGCCTGCTCAGCCAGGGCGGGGGTTCCAGGCTGTTCCCTTCAGCACCCAGCTCTGCTTTCCACCAGTTCCCCAGAAAAAGCAGCACCATGGCAAGCATGGCATCTCCGGAATCCCACATTCCCAGCCTAGAAGAGCACCCAGTCCCTGTTATCCTGGTAAAGGAGAGCAGAGGGCTTACACCCCAACCACCATGGAAAAGGTGCCTAGAGAATATTCTCGACAAGCAGAGATGGCATCCACAATACAGAATACATTCTGGAGCCAACATCCTTTGGCCAGTCCTATTTCCCCAGCCAGAGTCCTAAGGTTCCAGAGGTTAAGAGACTGGCCAAGCTCACACAGCTAATGCCAGGCACTCTCAAGATGTGTTGACTTCACGTCTGGCTCCCAGGTTAAGCTCTTAGTGCCTCCCACCCCTAGCATCCCGATGAAGTGGTGAATCACTGACACTGAGCTTCCCGAGCTTCCGAAACTGCTCACCTGAGTGTGCAGGGCATTCCTCAGTTCCCTGCCAGCACACACTTCCCCTTCTCCCATATTCTCAGTGCCGGCATGTGGCTTAGCAGAGGGACGGAACTGAAACTGATCCATGTTCCAGGGCAGTCACTGACTGGCTCATGCCACCTGCATCCCCCATCCCTAAGAGTAACTGACTTGGGGAAGGACACGTGACCCAATCAAAGCCAATGGCCTGAAGAGGGCCTCTAGGACCCTCCTTCTTTTCCTTAGGAGCTAGGAGACTCTGGGCTGTGTGGTGTAAGGCTGTGGGGTCTGGTCTACAGCCATACCACCCCGATCTCGTCTGATCTCAGAAGCTAAGCTAAGCAGGGTTGGGCCTGGTTGGTACCTGGATGGGAGCATGTGGGGTCTGGCACCGTGGTGGCATCTCGCCAGCATAGTGTGAGCACCCGCAGCCTGAGAACAACGCAGCACAAGGCAGGGCAGAGCCTGAGAAACCCGGATCCTGGGTGACATCGCCAGTGCCCCGGAGCAGTACCTGCAGCGAACCCTACGACTTCACAGCTACAAGAGCCAACAACCCTCATGGTTTGAGCTGATTTGAGGTGGAATTTTTGGCACTTGCAACCAAAAAAATCCCAATTGATGCAGAGTTTGGGGAAAAACAACAAACTCGATGATGGCTATCACTTCTCTCTTGCATGCTAGTGTGAGCTAGGTACGATTTGTACTTAAGAGACACTCTTTCAGTCTTCAAAAGACCCTCAAGGTAGACCCTGTTTATCCTGTGTTACACACAGACTTGAGGCACGGTGAGGGCAAAGTGTCCATGCTCTAGTTAGTAGTAGAACAAAGACTCAGACTCAGGCCGGCCTCTCCAAGCCCACACCATCCCTTCTACTCCATAGAAACACAGTCTGGTCACTTCTCAGCAGTCGGGTCCACCCGGACATGCATCTCAGTGAAAACCATCACTTAGCCAGCTGCCAACAAGCCCACTGACGTGTGAACAATTTGGTGAGCCCCACTTCACCACAAAGCTTGGGAAATCAAAGAGTGAAGCAGAGGCCACGACCCCAACATCCATTCTCACTCTCCTCCTTGGTACCCGTAGTGGAGTAAACAGTGACTCCAAAATTCATGTTGACCCAGAAAGTCAGAATGTGACCTTGGAAATAAGGTCTTTGCAGACATAATGAAGATGTAAATTAGGATGATTAGGGTGGGCCCTAAATCTGCTGCCCGGTGTCCTTAAAAGAAGAGGGCAAGATACACATGTACTGGGAAGAAAGCCACGTGCAGACAGAGACTGGAGTGACACAGCTGAAAGCTACAGAAGGCCAGGGACTGCCGGCTACCACCAGAAGCTGGAAGAGGTAAGAAAGGACCCGCCCCTGTAGCCTTCAGAGGGAGCACGGAGCCGCTGGGCGTCCAACCTCCAGAACTGTGAGAGAGTACATTTCCTAGTCCCCTCTACAGCCATGTTTCAGCCAAAGAGCGGTGGGTATATGGGACCTCCTAAAAAAAGCATTCTCAGATGAAGACCCCATGCTCTTCTTCCCCTGTCCGCCTACTGCCAACCTGGGACAGAGGTGTGGTGGCTGGATCTCCATGGGGATGAAGGGCTACATCCCAGAGCCCCCCAAGGGGTGAGCTGGGAGAGGCCTGTGTCCCTCACAACTCTGTGCAGCCCCAAGAACTTGACTGTAACCTCCAGACTCCAGATGAGACAGAACTGAGACTTCCAACCCCCAGCCCCTGTGTATTTAGGAGTCTCCATGGCACATAGCCAGACCACGTCCCAGCTGATCTAAGGAACGAGCCCAGAAACCAGAGTGTTGCCACTCCATGTTGACCATAACCACCTTTTCTTCTTGTCTTTCTTAGGAGGCATCCTAATGTGTAAGCACACGTCTAAAAGCCTTCTTGCATTTCTAATCCAATCTGGCTGACAAGGAAATGAAACAGGCAGTCCACCCTCTGCATGTCTCCACAGGCAACAGATGTACCACATGGAGAACAGGAGAAGTAGAGAGATGTTTATCAGATGGGGAATAGGAGAAATGGGCATTTGCTGTTTTCACACCTGTGCAGATCATGTTTCCAAGGCAGGTGATGAGGACTGCGTAGAATGGCAAAGCAAGGCAGGCCTCAGCCGCCACCCAGCAAGTTGTCCCAAACAGAGCTCCAAACACAATCAAATTCTCACTCCAAACAGTTGCCACATAAAGTGTGGCAGTCTCTTGAAGTTTGGGGTCATGAATCACAGACAACTCCCAATTACAGTGAATGATGTCCACATGTAAGGGGAGGCATGGCTGCCACGCCCCCAAAAGTATAGAAGTATCCTCTCTCTAGAGTGGAAGGACACTGCCACTCTCACTTGAAACAGGGCACTTTCCTCAAAAGAGAAGGAGACGGGACTTCCTGGGGTCGGAGCATGCACCCTGACCCTGGCCCCCTTCTGCCACCACTCGATGGGTCCAGCCAACCTGTGCAGAGTCCCACCCCCCAGGGAGGCTCCGCTTCCCTCCTCTCTGCTGCTTCGGCTGAGCCCTTCGCCTCCTGAGCCAGGTCTGACCACGTGGGAGGGGTGTCACCTATTCTAGACTCTAGACTGGGAGCTCCCTGAGGAAGACAAGGCCAGGGGATGCTGGCCCAGCAGGCATCCAGGGAACGTGTGCTGAATGAATGGTGCTCTCCATTCATGAGTTTTAAAAACAACCATTATGGTTTTATAAAAGCATAAAATAAAATCCCCAAAAATCTGTGCTAGCCCAGGGTCTAGCTCATAGCAGGTACTCACCAAATGGAGTGCACTAGAAAAAATATAGCCTCTCTTCTATAATTTTCTGGCAAAAAAAAGAAAGGAAAACGCTCTCCTCTGTCTCCCAGCTGCCACAAGTTAGATGTGAAAGGGCCACAGAGTGGCCAGAAATGAGCCACTGTTCCTCCTACCCAGCTGACAGGAGGAACCATGCTGAGAAAACAGCTCAACTCTGAAGGCTCAGTACACAGCCTTGGCAGTGAACCACCAAACACACAAACTGAAAACAAATCTCTGCCCCCAGGACACCTTGGGAGCTGCCGGCGCCCAGCCTGGGCTGGTCCATCAGCCGCCTTCGCCCACTTGGGATCTTAAGGCCCAATATCACCTGTGGCTTGATTTCTCCTGCCTTCTCAAACTGTTTCCCAACAGCAGCACTCTTCTAAAGTTTTACCTTCATTATAAAAAGAATACACACTCATTATTAGAAAATGAAAAATACAAGCAAGAATAGAGAAGGAAACAAACTACTGATGACCTCAGCATCCAGAGACAACCTCTGCCAACCCGTCACCTTCTTCCCTTCATCCGACTTCTCTGCAAGCTGGAGTTCGTATGCACAGCTGTGCATCCTGTTTTCTCATTTTTCACCTTATAGCACGTCCACTTTCCCAAGTCCCTATGGCTTGTCATAAATGCCATTGTCCGGACTCGGGAATGAGAAGCAGCAAATGTGAACACAGACAGACCAGAGGCAGAACACACACAGTACGGCCCGACTGCACATAAGAGTTGGGGTGTGCTTCTGCACATTCCCTTCGGTGGCATTAGCACAATAAAGGCAGGAGGGCACATAAAACTGTGCTTCCACAGAGGCATGGGCCCCTCCCAGGCACCACAGCCCCTCCCAGGCTCTGGGGTTGTGCAACGCAAAACAGACCCAGTCCCTGGCCTCATGGAACTTGCATCCCAGAAGGGGAAGACACACAAGCAACAAATTAAGCAACAGACAGATAAAAATATCAGATGAGGAGGACTGCTGTGGCAAGGAGGGGAAAGGGTGGCATGTGATAGTGACTCGGGCTGGTCTAGATGGTGCTCAGGCCAAGCCTCCCTGCAGAAGGGACATGTAAGTCAGGCCAGCCATGCAAAGATGGAGGGGGCGGCGCTAGGGTCAGAGCACTCCTGGCCAATGACATGGAAGTACCTATGCAAAGACCCTGAGGCAGAGAGCGACCTGCAGAAGAACCGCATTGTCTTCCCCTTTGACGCCTGAATTATCTCCAACCTTTTTGTGCTAATCTTGGCTAATTTGATAGGAAATGGTAGTATCTTGCTGTTTTAATGTCATGACTGGTGAGGCTGCACTTATTTTTATGCTTAACAGGCATTGCTTTTCTTCTTTGTGAATGGTGCATTCTCATTGTTTAATTATGAATTGAGGTGTTTTCTTGTAAATTTGGTAAACTCTTTATACATTGAGGATATTAACCCTCTGCCACATTGTTTTAGGAATGTTTCCTGTTTATATCTGCACTCCTTATTGTTCTAGTTCCCTGCATAGCATCTGTGCATCAAATGCTATGTTGGGGAAACTTGGCATAGGGTAATATTTGCCTTTATCATTACAACAGAAATTCATTTTCAGATCCCATTGGATGTTGCTTTTAATCCATCATTTGCAATTGAGTTTTTAAAGAGGATCAATGGCCCGAGACAAAGTATAAAATTCCCACTCAACTTTTACCCTCTAAAATAGGAGTATGGGTTGAGTATCCCTTATCCAAAAGGCTTGATATCAGCAGTGTTTCAGGTTTTGGAATTTTTGGATTTTGGAATATTTGCATATACATACTGAGATATCTTGGGGATAGGACCCAAGTCTAAACATAAAATTCATTTGTTTCATATACACCTTATACATACAGCCTGAAGGTAATTTTACACAATGTTTATAATTTTGTGCATGAAACAAAGTGTGCATACACTGAACCATCAGAAAATAAAGGCGTCACTATCTCAGCAGCCCATGTGGCAGATCTGTGGTCGGGTGGCATCATCATAATTCCTGACTCTGAATGTATATGCTACCCATAGCAATCATTTCTTACACTCAGTCACACATAGTGAAATAACACAGTGAAAAAATAACATATAGGCATGCTGTGTGAAGGAATCTGGGTGGGCACAGATCTTTGTCCTTTGGAGACACTAAATATGCGTGTTGTTGTATGCCTGCATTTTGACCGCAACCTGTCACATGAGGTCAGGTGTTTTCCACTTGACCTCAAATTCCAAGAGAAATTTTCCACTTGTGCCATCACATCGACATGTAGAAAGTTATAGGTTTTGAAGCATTCAGATTTTGGATCTTTGGATTAAGAAGGCTCTATATATACTTCCACCCTCAGAAAACTCTGTTAGGACAGGGGCAAGCTTTACACATCACTGCCCCATTTTGCAACAATAAATGCAATGGGAAATGTTAATTTTCATCATTATTTGACAAATAGTGTTGAGTCAATCGAGTTGCCACAGGAAAAGCCAGACCAACACTTGCTAGGTGACATGGAGGGAAGCAATCCAGTTGTCTTTGATCAGGATCACTCAATATCAAGATGTCGGCTTCTTGCTTTGCTTTGAAAATTTTAGGGATTGTGAAAGCAGGTTCTTGTTTGAATATTTTAGGGATTATGAAAGCTCTCTCTGTGGAACCAGAAAGAATAATTAAAATGAAATTGTGCTTTATGGCTCACTTACATTGGTGGGACAGTAAAGCAAGTCTGTGACTGAATCAGAGATAGCTTGAACCTGTAGTGGGGAGTTCGGAGTTTGAGAACATGGTTCTAATACGCACGAGTACTCACTTAATACGGTAACATGCAAATCAGGGCCTGCCTGTGTCTGTACACACTTCATGCATCCACCACCCAGGTCAAAATATGAAACATTCTTAACACTTGAGAACACTGGCCCCTGCCCCTCCTAATCAACCCCATCCCCAGAGGGGATGGCACCATAGATTAGTTTTACCCCCTCAAACATCAAATAAATGGAATCACATAGCATGCAGGTTTTGTGCTGATCTTCTTTGCTTTTGTTCTTGACATTGGGTCTGTGAAATTCATCCATGTTCATGTGTGTGTCAGAAATTTATTCTTTCATATTATTATGTAGTATTATTTCATAATATTCCATTGACTGAACACAACTTTACCCATTCTGTTGTTATGTTTACTGTTTGCGCCATATATTTTATATTCTTTTACTTTAGGGAAAGTGGGTCTTTATGTTTAAAGTGTGACTTTTTGTATCCAGCCAATTTCTGCTTTTTAACTGGTTTAGTCCATTTACATTTAATGTAACTATTGGTATGATTTCTTCAATTCTGCCATTTTCCATCTCTTTTCTATTTGTCCCATCTGGTTTTTCTTTCTCTGATCCTTCTTTCCTACCTTCTCTTAGTATAAATAAATGCTTATTTTTAGTATTTCATTTTATTTCCTCTATTAATTAGTTTTTTAGCTGTGCCTCTCTGTGCTACCTTTTAGTCCTTAATTTGTCACAGTCTTCTTGAATTAGCAGTGCCATGCATCATGTCAGGTGAGATTTAAGGACTTTGCAGAGTGTAAGTCCATTTCCCACCAACCACACACTCTTATCCTTTGTGATACTGCTTTACACACTTACTCCTGCATGTTATAAACCCCACAATATAATTATTGTTTTGCTTCAAAGTCACTTGTATTTTAAAGAAATTAAGAAAAAGACAGTCTTATACCTTTACTCACATTTGCCCATTTCTGATGTTCTCCATCTCCTTCCTATGGAACTAAATTTCTATTTGGCATCATTTCCCTTCATCTTAGGAGCTCCTTTTAGCATCTCTGGTGGTACAGGCTCTAGTGAGAAATCATCTTATCTTCCATTTATCTGAAAATGTCTTTATTTCACCCTTATTTTTCAAAGAATGTTTTTGCTGGATATGGAATTCTGAGTTGACAGATTTTGTTTTATTTTACAGCACTTTCATGTATGAGATAATATATGAGAGTTCCAGTTGTTCCACATCCTTGTCATTTCTTGGCACTGCTAGCTTTATAAATTTAGCCATCCTGGTAGTCATGCAAAGTTGCCTGTGATCTTTTCTTCCTCTTAGAAATACAGGTTATTTTTAAAAGCAAATACAAGATCCACCATTAAATGTTTATCAATGCTATTTAAATATCCTGGGTTTCCAATTTTTGTTATTTTAAACACTTTGGGGCATAATTTATATATCAAAAAATCATCCATTGTTAGTAAATTTGCCAAGTTGTGCAACCATCATTGTAATCTATTTTAGAACATTTTCACCACCCCACTAAGATTCCTCATGTGCATTTACAGCTAATCCCTGTTCCCAGCCCTAGCCCCAGTCAGCCACTAATCTATCTTCTGTTTCTACTTGACTATTCAGGACATTTCATATAAATGGAACCAGAGAATATGAGAGTCTTTTGTGTCTAGCTTCTATCATTCAGAATGTTTTTGAGGTTCATCCATGCTGTAGTGTGTATCAATATTTAATTCCTTCTTATTAATCAATAACATTCTATTATATGGATATGCCACATTTTATCCATTCACCAATTAATGGATATTTGGGTCGTTTCTACTCGCTGATTATGAACAACACTGCTAAGAACATTCATGTACAAGTCTTTATACAGACATGTGTTTTCATTTCTCTTGGGTGGGTACCCAGGAGTTCAACTGCTGAGCCAGTAGGTAAATTTGTGTTTAACTCTTTAAGAAACTGCCAGACCATTTATCAAAGTGGCTACACCATTTTACAATCCCACCAGCAATGTATTTCCCCACTGCTCCACATCCTATCCACCACTTGCTATGGTCTTTTTATTATAGTCATTCTAGTGGATGTGAAATACCTACTTATAATTTAAATTTGTGGTTTTCTGATAACCAATGAGGTTGAGCACCTTTTCATGTATTTTTCAGTCATTTACTTGCCCTCTTTTTGAAATACCCTTTTAAGGTTTTGCCAATTTTTAAAATTATTTTTATTGTTTTATAGTTTTTGTAATCTGCACAACAGGTCGTTGTGGCATACGTACTGATTATCTTCTCCCAGTCTGTAGTTCCCCTTCTCTCTTTTATTGGTGCCCTTTGATGAGCAAAAATTCTTTCATGTCCAATGTACAAGCCTTTCTGAATAGTGTATTTATGCAAATAGCTTAAGAAATATTTAGCTGCTTCAAGATCATGAAAATAATTGTGTTTTCTACTACTAGCTTTATTGTTTTAATTTTTACATTTAGAACTAAGGCCCATTTTGAATTAATCTTTGTGGATGGTATAAGGGTCAATGTTCCCGTTTTAAATTTTCTTGCAGACATCCTGCTGTTCCAACACTGTTTATTGAAAAATCATTCTCCCATAGTAAACTATAGTGGTATCTTTTTCCTAAACCAAGTGGCCACATATGTATAGGTCTGTGTATGGACTCCCTGTCCTGCTGACCCACCATCCTCAGCCTCACTGTCTCCGTTACTGCCGCTGTGCAGTAAGCTTTCTTACAGGCTGTATAAGATCTCCAATTTTTTTCTTCTTCAAGATTGTGATTCTATGTCCTTTAAATTTTTTTATCAAATTTAGAATCTGCTTCCCAATGTCTACCCAAAGGTCTGCTGGGATTTTAGTCATAGAGTGCACTGAATTTATAGATCAATTATGGAAGAACTTATATATAGACTAAGTCTTCTAATCTATGAAAGTGGTATCTCTCTCCATTTATTTAGGTCTCTGATATAGTATAGGTGTTTGTTCCCTTCCTCCCAAAGCTCATGTCAAAATTTGATGCCCAATGTCCATGGTAGGGCCTGGTGGGAGGTGTCTGGGTCATGGAGGGTGGATCCCTTATGGCCAGTTTGCAGCTGCCCTCGAGGTAGTAAGTTAGTTCTTGTTCTATTAGTGCCTGCGGAGATCTGATTGTTCAAAAGAGCCGGGCACCTCCTCCCCCCTCCCCCCTTGCTCCCTTCCTCTCACCATGTGACACCTGCTCATCCTTCACCTTCCACCATGAGTAAAAGTTCCCTGAAGCCCTCACCAGAAGCGGACTCCAGCTCCATGCTTCCTATACAGTCTGGAGAACCATAAGCCAAATAACCCTCTTTTCCTTATAACTTACCTAGTCTCAGGTATTTCCTTTATAGCAATGCAAAATGGACTAAGACAGTCTCCTTTATTTTCTCAGCAATGTCTTACAGTTTTCAGGGTAGTCACCCCATACAACTTTTGTTAGGTTTATTCCTAGGTATTTGAATTTTTTGTGCTCTTTTGTAATTGATACTTTTTAAAAGTTTCTTTCTAATCGTTCACTGCTAGTATATAGAAACTATTTTTGTGTACTTATCTTGTATCCAGAGACTTTGATAAATTCACTATTAATTCACTATTAATTCTAATAGTTTGTAGGGTCTTGCTATGATCTGAATGTGTTCCCCAAAAATTCATTATGTTGAAACTTAATCACCAACGTGACAGTCTTAAGAGGTAGGGCTGTTAGGAGGTGATTAAGTCATGAGGAAAGAACCCTTACAAACGGGATTAATGACCTTATACAAGAGGTGCAAGGGAGCTGGCTGTGTCTCTGCTGTCCTTCTGCCCTTTCCACAACATGAGGACACAATATTCAAGGCACCACCTCGGAAGCAGAGACGAGGCCCTCAACAGACACCAAACTTGCCAGCACCTTGATCTTGGACTTCACAGCCTTCAGAACTGTGAGAAATACATTTCTATTATTTATAAATTACCCAATCTGTGGTATTTTGTTATAGCACCAGGAATAAACTAAGTCTCTTGGATTTTCTACATCACAATCATCTACAAATAATGAGTTTTCCTTTTTCTCTAGTCTTTAAAACTTTTCTTTTATTGTCTTTTGTATTTGTATTTGTCTTTTTGTATTGTCTATTGTAGCCTGTTCAATGCTGAATAGAAGTGGTAATAGTGCACATCTTGTTTTGGCCTTGAACTCAGGTGGGAAATGTTCAATATTTTACGTTGTTAGTAATAGACTTTTTTGGGTTTTTTTTTGTTTGTTTGTTTGTTTTTTTAGAGACAGGGTCTTGCTCTGTCCCTCAGGCAGAGTGCAATGGTGTGATCATAACTCACTGCAGCCTCAAACTTGTGGGCTCAAGTGATCCTTCTGCCTCAGTCTCCTGAGTAGCTAGGACCACAAGCGCAGGCCACCATGCCTTGCTTTTTAAATTTTTTATAGAGACAGGGTCTCAACATGTTGCCCAGGCTGGTCTTGAATTCCCAGGCTCAAGTAATCCTCCCACCTTGGCCTCCCAAAGTGCTAGGATTACAGGCATGAGCCACTGAACCCAGCTGGTGATAGGTTTTTGATAGAACCATTTATCAGATTAGGGAAATTCCATTCTACTCCTGGTTTGCTGAGAATTTATATCATGAAGTTGAATTTTATCAAGTGATCTTTCTGCATCTATTAAGGTGATCATATGAATTTTTCCTCCTTTATTGTATTATTATGTTGAATTATAGTCACTGATTTTAGAATATTATGGCAAATTCTATTCCTAGAATAAATCCAACTTGGGCATGACTTATTAGTCTTTCTATATATTGCTAGATTTGATTTGTTAATATCTTATTAGTATTCTTATATCTGTTCATAAGAGGTAATACAAAAATTTTCTTTTTTTGTAATATTGGTTTTGGAATCAGAGTTATGCTGGTTTCATAAGTGAGTAATGTTTCTGTTTCTCTGTTTTATAGAAGAATTTGGTTAGAATTAGTTTTATTTCTTCCTTAAGTACTTGATTAAATTTGCCTGTGAAGCTATCTAGGTCTAGGCTTTTCTTTATGGGAAAATTATTAATTACATGTTTAATTTCTCTAACAGCTATAGATTATTCACATTCCTATTTCTTGCAGTGTCAGTTTTGATAAGTTGTGCTTATTTAAGGAATATGCTCATTTCATCCAGGTTTCAAGTTTATGGACATACGCCTTTCACAATGTTAATGCCAGCAGGAGCCACAGCCTTTCCCCTCTTAACTCGGTGACTTACAGTCCCTTGTTGCTTTATTGCTAGGGTTTATCAATTTATCAATTTTAATTTTCTTTTGAATTTGTTGATTTTCCTTAATTGATTTCTTTCCAATCTTTCTTGCTCTTTAATATTTCCTTCATTCTACTTTCCTGGAGTTTAATTTGCCGATCTCTTTCTTTCTTCTTGAGATGGAAGCTCAGATGTTTCATTTTCAGCATTTCTTCTTTTTGTCTAAAATATGTTTTGCTCTAAGGGCTACTTACAACCCACAAATTTTGAAATGTGTCTATTTTGATAAAAGTGTCATATCCCCGTGAAAAGAGTAGTATTCTGCAGTTGCTGGAACATGGTGTCCTGTCAGTTTAGTTCAAGCTGGTTAATTGTGTTGTTTAAATCATGTACATCTTTATTCATGTTTTGTCTGCATGTTCTATTGCTTTCTGACAGAAGTAGGCTCATCCCCAACTATAACTGTGGATTTGTCTATTTTTCTTTTTAGTTTTGATAATAACTAAACTTCAAAATGAATAAAAAAACATTAAGTACATTCCTACTGAATTGACCCCTTGATTAAGAATTTCCCCCATGTGTCTTTAATATTACCTCATTCCTTAAAGTGTTTGACACTGATACAGCCAGACCAGCCTTGCTTCTGGTTAGTGTTTGAATATTGCATCTTTCCCTATCCTCTCACACTCAATCTAAACTTGTCCTCATAATCAAGATGTATGTCTTGTAAATGTCACCGTTGGTGTCTGACCAGTCTGAGGATCTTAGCTTACTTCCCTGTTTAGCCTCCTGCACCACACAGGTTCAAGGTGTGACAAATGCCTTGAGGAGCAGACTGGTTGTGTGCTTATGGCGGCCTGTCCCCCTAGAAAGCTTTATCTGCCATGTCCAGTGAGGCTATGGGAGCTGCCACCTGCCTTTCCATCCCTGCTCACTGACCTCACCGACCACCCCAGCATTCAGTGGACATTCTATGGAGTAAACTAGCCTGATTTGGGGTTCCTCTGCTTTCCATTCTTCCATGTCAGCCCTGAGGTGGCAAAAGTCATCCTCATCTCTCTAACCCCCGATGGAGTCTCTTTACTTGGGGACCCCAATCCTCAGCCCACCCTAGGAAGCGGAACATACCCCCAGGGAAGAAAACGGCTGGCAACTCTCAGCCCACCCAAGCCCTTCCCTCGGGAATTTCGCTCACAGCTTCCACAGCTCTCCAATATCTTTAAAAATTCGATCACTTCCAACTTATGTTTTCCTCTAGCTGTTGAGGCAGGATGGCTGCACTGTCCTGCCCCCACCCACCGCATCTTACCTGCAGGTGAAGTCTGCTCACCGCTGTTTAAATAAAATGAACCATAAATGCCCAGCGCTTTGACAGGCCATCAGAGTGCTTTCCCGCAACACCTTAGCAATCGTGTACTAACCTCACTCTATAAGCGAGGAAACTGCGCTCTGAGCAGGGTGTGACCTGCCAAGGCTCACGCACCGAAAGAAGACCTGCGGCCCGGAGCCTTGCCACACCTACGACGGCAGGGACCTCCAGAAACCCCAGAGTCTTGAACAACGCCCAGAGCACCGTAGGTCCTCAAGACTCGCCTTTTCCCGCTTGCTTGCGAAAGGAAGGTGCGTGCGAGCGAGCTGGGGAGGGACGCGGCACGTACCAGCCTGCGGATGTCACGCTCGCACTCGCGCTTGATGCGGTGCACCTCGTCCTGGTGCGCCTGGTAGGCGGCGCGGAGGTCGGCCGCCTTGGCCTTGTCGGCCTGCATGCAGTTGCTGAGCGCCTCCTCCGCCTGCTTGCGGGCCGCCTTGAGCTCCAGGATCTCCTGCTGCAGCCGCTGGCGCTCGCCATCGAAGGCCCTGCGCGCCTCCTCGCGCGCGTCGGCCAGCAGCGCGGTCTTGACCTTGTCGGCCGCGCCGTCGCGCAGCACGTTGAGTGTGGCCTGCAGCCGCTGCAGCTCACCCTCCTTGATCTTGGCCGTGCGCGCCGCCTCCTGTTCATGCTGCCGGATGAGCGCCTCGCGCAGCGCCTGCAGTTCCTTGGTCTTCTCCTCGTGCAGCTTGGCCTTGAGCTCCGAGATGTAGGCCGTGTGCCGCCGCTGCTCCTGCTCGCGCTCCAGCTTGGCCTCCTGCAGTCGCTCGCGCAGCTTGCCCACCTGCAGCCAAGCAGCGAGAGAGCCAGTCAGGGTCAGCGTATTGCCCCGCACCCGGGACCATCCCCTTGGGGGTCCCACCCTCCCGTATCTCCCCACTCTAGGCGCCCCACCTGGAATCTTTCCTGCTGGTCTCCTGGAGGTTGGAAACACCTGAAGATGTTGGAAAGGAGCATCAAGGCTTTGCAGCCCCTTCCAATTGGTAGATGTATGAGAAAGGCCAGTGTACCAGCCACAAAACACTCCGAGCAGAAATCATCTCTCACCAAGGCGGAAAAGATTTTAAACCAGAAATACATTTCCAGTGCCCCCCCCCCCCACAAACTCTGGGTTAGAGCAGACGGACTAGGCTTCTGCCAGGGATGGGGGGCAACATCACTGTGGACCTGTGACCCAGCATGGCTGCGGCCGGGTGCATCCCCACATTAACCTCCCACAGCCCCAGGGAGGAGATAGGCCCCCGCCTCCATTTTGTCACAAGGCAGCTAAGGCTCAAAGACAATCCCAGTGACCCACCAGAATGAGGGGCTGCCAAGCGACAGTACCAGCTTTACCCCCGACCTGGGGCCAGAGCCTGTGCCCTGCTGATGCCAGGCCAATCCTGCTCGAGTCTACTCCTCTAATCAGCAAACAATCAAAACATTATTTGTAAAATGTGCCAAGGGAATGTGTTCTTAAAACATTTTAAAATGCTTTCTTCATCCTTTTCATTTCAAAAAGCACGCAGTACACACACTCCACAGGAACCCTTGACGATCCGTCTGTTTTCTAAATATTACCAGTCTCTGAAGAGCTGAATTGTCTCTGATGCACAAGCTGCTTCCATGGAAAACGGCAACATTTCCCCCCAGACCACACTGTTTATAGCATACTAACATGTTAAAATTAATTTTAGGTGAGGAGTTTTACAATGTCACTTGGGTATTGATAAATCCTTGCTTATAACAGCAGGGGAAGCAGCAAATAAAACCAACCTAGGCAAACACACAAGATCGATGTCTCCTTCATCAAACACAGTCACAGAAACAAAACCAGACAACCAGTCGATGTCTGTCCACCTTGCTGTGGGGCAGGAATCAGAGTTTTTCCTAATGGATTTAGGACCAGAAATCCATACCCCTAAGAATTCAACAGGATCTTCCCAGTTATGGACAAAGTGCCTCTGACAAGTCTCCCTCCCGGGAGGCAACCTGTCCTAACTCCCTGGTTAATGCCGACAGCGACCTGGGGTCGGAAGGGTCAGAGACAGACCCAGACTCGGCTGTGATAAGCCGTGTTTCCCTGGGCTCATTTCTCAGCCTCTGTGGTGGTTGATTTTGTGGGTCAGTCATTTGGTCAAACACCAGTCTGGATGTTGCTATGAACGTATTTTTTAGATGAGATTAACATTTATATCAGCAGACTTTGAGTGGAGCAGATTGTGTCCGTAATCAGTGGCAGGCCTTGAGAGAAAGACAGCGGTCCCCTGAGGAAGAAGGAGCTCCGCCACCGGACTGCCTCAGGACTCAAGACGCAACATCAATCCCTGCCTGAACTGCCAGCCTGCCGGCCTGCCCTGTACATTTCAGGTTTGCCTGCCTCCACGATTACATAACCCAATTCCTTAAAAACAACAGCAACAAAAACCCACAATGATGGGGCAGGTCAAAGAGACACAGGAGCCACCTGAAAGGGAACCCAACAGCCAAAGCTAGCACAGAGAACAAAATAAACAAAGTAGTATTGGTTTGTAATCTCAAGTATAAAATAAGTATCCATTAGTTTACACTGATATAAATGATTCACTAAATAAATACCAAAGAAAAATATACAAGAAAACCAAAACAAAACTCCCAAGAGCTCTGTAGTAATCAAAACACAAGCCCAATCCTCCCCTGGCCCGCAGGACTAACCCACAGCAACCTCTGACACATCCTTCTCCCTCCCTCGGCCCTGACACACAGGCACCATCACCCACGCTGAGCCCTGTGCCTGGAGCACTCTGCCAGGTCTCCAGGGTCTGCTTCCTCGTCCTCATTCCATGGCACCTGCACCGGGCCCTTTGCTGCCAACCACCTTCCTACGGAGTCAGCCGACTCTCACTACTCCCACCTCTCCTGTTTCAGTTTATACCTGGCACTTCTCGCTGCTGAACACATACATATGTTAGTCTCATGGTGTTCCTTGCCTATACAAGCTCCAGGAGAACGAGCTGGATCGCCAGAGCATTGAGGCTTCTAGGACAGAGTGAGGCGCACAGTAGGTGCTCAGTAACTAGCTGTGGACTGAGAAAAGCACAGAATAATGAAGAACCTGGTGGAAGCTGCAGGGCAGCTGTGGGCTGGGGGCACCCACCAGGCTGGCTCTCAGTCAGGGCCAGCTGGTGCACACACTTGGGGGGCCCCTCTGCCGGGGCCCCCTGCCTCTAACTCCCTCCATATTCCTCCATATTCCTGCAGAGGAAGGAAGTCTCCCATGGCCCTGTCTGGGTCACCACCTCCCTGGACTCCCAGAGCCCTGCAAAATTCTCTCCATCACCACTCAGATCCCACCCAAATGCCAACCCTCCCGCCCCACCCACTGAGGCTGGCAGCCCCTGAGGGCAGGATGAAGGAATCTCCAGCCGGTGAGTGGGGACAGCAACTAGATCCTGCACAGTCCAGCTCTGGCCTATGTCCTGACCACCACCCCCTACCCACACCCCTCCGACTGCGGGCCTTGCCAAGTCGGGGACTTTGCCCCACTCAGGATGCTCGTGAGTGTAACTGGACACATGGGACTGTGTGAGCACCATTCTCTTCCTCTCCAGACAGCAAGATCCTGAGTGCCAGCTCCAAAGCTGCCTCCATGAAGCCTTCACAGGCCCCTCTTGTCCCCACACCGTTTTCTAACTCTCTGATGCAAGGTGCCAAGTGCCGTTGTACGGCCAGCTGCCTGTGCCTCTCTGCATCCATCCCTCAGGGTGGGGGCTGTTTCTGAGTCATTTACAAACACCTGTTGCCCAGCCCAGACTCGAGCAGGCAGGGGCTTTGCCAAATGAGCGAATGACAGCCTGAGAATGATGGTTTGCCACAGCCCCTCGCCCTCCCGTGCTCCACAGGGATGCTGTGCTGAAGTAACCGCACTTTAAATGTGGCATTGACAGTTATGAGATCACATAAAAGTAACACTGAAATGCCGCTGTAAAGTTTACATTAATGCTTTTCAGACCAGCCGATAAACACATTGCTGAATCCCTGGAGAAGAGAAATTCTCCCAGCAGCCAGATGAACAAAGGCCTCCCGAAGAGGTCACGAGGGCGGCTGGACTGAGAAAGTGAGAGGCCCAGACGCGTCCCTGTGCAAATCCCCACCCATCCGAGGCAGGGGGCAGCCTGGGGACACAGAGGCACAGCCGGGGGCTCTCCCAGGCCTCCTTCCAACCCAGCACCTCTACCCCCTGTGCAGACCTGGTGTTTTGGGCTGACCTGTGTCCCCTGAAATTCATATGTTGAAGTCCTAACTCAAGGACCTCAGAATGTGACTGTATTTGGAGACAGAAGCTTTAAAGAGGTAGTTAAGGTAAAATGGGAACATTAGAATGGGCCCTAATCCAGTCTGACTGGTGTCTTTATAAGAAAAGCAGATATGGACACAGACACACACAGGACAGGGCCATGAAGACAGAGGGAGAAGAGGGCCATCCGCAAGCCAAAGACAGAGGCCTCAGAAGGAACCAACCCTGCAGACCCCTGGTCTCGGGCTTCCAGCCTCTAGGACTGTGAGACAAGCGCCTGCTGTTCAAGCCACCCTGTCTGTGGGACTTTGCCACAGTGGCCCTGAAAGCTACCACACCTGGGCACATCCCCTCACCTCCCCAAGCCTCCACTTTGTGAACTAAATAAAATCCTAAACCCCTAGCCAACTGAATGAACCCCCTTTTGGCCAAGGGGACCCCAGAAAAACCTTAAAGCTGAGCTACCAGCCACGAGAAGAGGGGTCAGATAGGCATTGTGGTGCCCCCACCTTGGGGATATTCTTTATAACAACAAGACACTAAATCATTAACAGGCCTAAGGCCATGCAGGACAAAGCCTAACCCACACCTGCAAGCCATGAAGTCACTTACCAGGTCACTTGAGTCTTGGTAAATGCCCAGTGGATTGTCTCTGATTAACAGACATCCTTAAAACATTCCAAGCCTTTAGACAAAGCTTCATCTCTCTAACCAATTGCAAACCAAAGAATCTTTAAACCTGCCTATAACCTCTAAGCACCCCCAACCCCTTCGAGATTTCCTGCCTTTTCAGGCCAACCCAGTGTACACCTTCCACATATTGACTTATGATCTTATGTGTAATTCCTGTCTCCATGAATGTATAAAACCAAACTGTAAACTGGCTACTGCAGGCCCATTTTCTCAGAACCTGTTGAAAACATGTGATCTGGGCCATCAGTCACACACACCCAGCTCAGAATAAACCTCCCTAAATTACAGAGTTTGGGGGTTTTCCCTGTTAACAGTTTGCTCACTTATACCATGGGGGAGGCCACCCCTGACATCGCAGGTCCCTGCAAGGGTCATGACGCCCTCTAAAGCACCTGGTGCTGTGTGCACAGAAGACACATAGATGTCACACTGACCACTGATCAAGCATGACAGGCAGCATCCAGGCCCTGCATGTCACCATCTCATTCATTCCTCAAACAAACCAAGAGGCAGATGCCTTATGCCTTAGAGGTCTTCCCTAACAGATGAGAAAGCTGAGGTGGGGGGTGGGTACCTGGCTTACCCCAAGACCTCAAGGCACGTAGGTGGCAGACATGGGATGGAGCCCTGGTGGTCAGACTTGGGTGTGCAGTTTCCCTCGTCACTGCAGCTGCTGTTGCTACTTCCAGATCCGACTCACCAGCCCCTACAGCCCCAGCCACTCGCTACCAGCCCTGAAGGATCCCAGGGATGTGGCCTGGCCTCTTGACCTGAACAGGCTGCCGTCACCAGCAGCCGTGGCTAGAAGAGGCTGGCTACACTAGGCCTGGAGTTGAATGCCTGGGGAGGGAGGGAGGTGCGTCTGTCCCCAAACTCCAGAAGCCCAGTGCCCAGGCTGGGAATTCAGCCTCTGTCCTTGCAGTCATCCTGAGTTGTGTTGGAGCCAGGGCCAGGCCCCAGCCCCCTCTCCACCCCGGACCTGGACCCCACCCAGCACTCCAGCTGCTGCCTGAATCCCAGCTCAACTAGACAGGGACATCTGCTGCCTCCGAGTTCCCCAAGCAGCCTCCTCCCCTCCATCCAGGTGCTACAGCAGGGGCTGGAGGGCACCTTCAGGGCTTCAGGTTGAACCTCCCTAATGAGGCCAGACCCTCAACTGCTCAAGCCACCCAGGAGCAAGCCCAAATCTCTGTCCCCTTTCTGTCCTCAGCATGGACAGCTCCTCTCTGGGCCCAGAGCCCCTGGCTCACTTCACCCTCAAACCCACCCAAGTCGGAGCCACGGCAATGAAAAGGGCTATGGCAGTGCCTGGGCACCAGGCACCAACTGGGCTTTCTCTTGTATCCACTACATCAGATCTGCACGACCATCTTATACAGGACAGTTATCATTACACCATGTGTCAGATGAATACAGAGACTTAAGTCACTTGCCCAAGATCATGAAGCTAGGTAGGGGCCAACCTGAGGTCCAAAGTCAGGTCTTCCTAGAAAGCCCAGGCTCCTCCCACCATGACAGGCTGTGCACTGTGGCTGTGCTTTAACTGAACTCCCAGAGCATGCAGGCACCTACCCAGGCTCGCCCTGACCAGCTCCGAAGCTCAAATCTGCACTACAAGAGCAAGACAGCCCCCGTTCCCAGCTCTTTACCTAGTAGCACACGAAGTCCCGACCACACACCCAGCAGGCGGTACTCAGTGCACATGTCCTTATGTGGGGAGCTGCAACTTAACTCCCTGGGTGCGCTAACTGAAAGCGGACACGCATGCGCTTCTGTAACTACAGCCGAGGCTCGGACACTCATAGCAGCTGCTTCAGTGACTCTTAGGCGACCCACTATTCAGACCTGTTCGAGTGAGGTGAAGGTCAAGCTGTAACCAATCAAGCTGCCTGTGCCTCCCTTCCTGTTTCTGTCCACAGTGCTGCCTGACCACGTGGCCCACTGCAGCTTCTCTGAACTCGCCCCGGTCCTGAGGGACCCGGTTCAAGAATTGTTCTTGGCTCTATTAAACTTTGCTCAATTGAATTTGTCAAAAGTTTTTCTTTTAACAACCCCCAACCACAGGTAAGAGATTCAAGCATGGGGCATCAGTAGCTTGTCCAAGGTCACAGCGGGTGCTGGTGGGGCCAGGATTCACACCCAGCGCTCTAAGTCCAGGGAAAGGCAGGCTGAGGCCCACAAAGGTGAAGTGCCCACCCTCTGCCCCGGCCTGGGACCCGCCCTCCACACATACCCGGGGCAGTGCCGTCCTCACACTGTTCACAGCCCAGCCCTCAGCCGAGCTAGAGGCCCGAGCCCCCACCTTGCCCTTTTCCTGCTGGAACTCGATCTGAATGCTCGTCAGCTTGGCCCGCAGCTCCTCGTTGGCCATTTGTACCAAGTCCGTCTCCATCTCGGGCTTCTCGCCCTTGCTCCGGCCTTTCTTAGACATGCTTCCTCTTGGGTCAAGACGTTGAGATCCGGCAGTTCACGCCCGTTCACGCCTGCCAGCCAGCAGATGTGGCCACCAGCTCCGCCGTGCTAACCAGTTGTGCAGGGCTCCGCTCGTCCTCCAAATAAACCACCATCACTTGGGATCCTGAGGGGAGGAGGGAAACCGAGTTAGCAAAGAGAAAAGAGGGTGGGCTGGCGTCCTCCTGCCTAGGGCACCCTGGGCCAGGTCCATGCTGGATCTGGAGGGTGCCCTCCACTCGCAGAACCGCCAAGCACTTCTCTAGCGGGGCTGCAGCAGAAGCACTCAGAGGCTCAGGGGCAGAGTCCTGGGCCACCCCCGGAGAATCTGATTTGCCTTCCTAACATGCTCCCAGGTGGTACTCCCAGGTGACCACACCTTGAGTAGCTTTGGGCCAGTCCTGCCTGCGTGAAGATGCGACTACACCACCTAAGCAGCCTGTACACCACAGTCCGCGAACGTCAGAGAGCCCGAGTCTCCTAGGTGCTTGTTTCAAAAGGCAGATCCCTGGGCCTCTTCCCAGAGCTCGAAGCATGAGGAGTGTGGGAGGCCAGGGAATCTGCGCTTCCCATCCACACTCTCGTTCCAGAGTAGGGCCTGAGGACTTTGAGAAACGGGCTTTTAAACTTCATAAAGGTCAGCAGTTCCCTCTGCTACTAGGTAGGTGATGTCACCCAGTGTTACGGATGAGGAAACTGAGGCACACAGCAGTTGAGTGCTAGTGATGTCACACAGCTAATGAGAGAGGAGACAGTGTGAACCTGATCAAGGTCCACAGCCGAAGTGGGTGAGCCAGGGCTGAACCCAAACGTCCCCTCCCCGCTCCCTCACCCAGTCCTACTGTTGTTCCCATGTGACAAACTACATATTTACTCAGCTTTTGTCTAGTTTCCCACATTAGGGCCTGGGTCTGTTTCCTTCCGCCCTGTATCCTCTGTGCCGAGAGGAGAGAGACCCCAACATGTGAGAGGCGTCCCATAAGGATTTGCTAAATGAGTGACTGGATGAATGAGTGATCATGGGAGAGTCAAGGGGTACCTGGGATGTGTCCAGTCCTATGACAGGAGTTGGGAATTCTACCTACAATCCTTGGAACACCTGCAAAGGGGCATAGTTACTAGGCCCATCTAGAGACGAGGGAATTAGAGCAGGGTGTAAGTTAGTGAGTGTGGTGCTGCAATGAGATCCCCTCGGGCAGAACACGACATGAGAACAAGAGAACATTCTGGCATGGCAGAAAGGAATGCCAACCTCAAAAGCGTAGGCAGAAGAGATGAAGGCAGCAAGGAAGACCATAAACAGGAAGCCTGTAGATAAAAGGAGACAAGAGAGAACCAGGCAGCTGAGAGAAGACAGCAGGAAGGAGTCGCCAGTGGGCCGCTCCTCAGAGGGCTGGCTGAGGACTGGACACTGGAGTCAGCCACGTGGAGCCAGCGTGCGCTCAGCTGGTGGGCAGGTGTGGGGAGCACGGGGGCAGACGTGGGAAGTGGCAGGTGGGGCACTGGAGAAGGATCTGGGGTGAGGTCTCATCGATGCCAGTGCCACTGGTGAGCAGTAGACTCTCAGTGGCCATGAACTGAAGTCGAGTGTGACCCGCTAGCTCTGGGGCACTGAGGTGTCCGTCCAAGCTAGAAATCTGGAAGGCAACGGTGGAGGCCAGTTACCTTCCTCTCGAGCAGGAGAGAGCAGTGCTTCCCAGTGCACCATGAAGATTATTCAGGGCAATCGACATTCTTCCTGATCGATTCCAGAAAGGTTCATTCTGTCTTCAGTTGCTTTGACTTCACCTATTAGAGCCAATGCATAACTCATCCCTTACCTCCGCTGGCCTGCCCGCTTCGACAGCCAAGCAGTTCTCAGAAACCGGCCTCCGCTCTGAGGGCACCCTTCCTGACGAGCAGGGAGCACCCCTCAGATACAACACCCAAACAAGGAAGTCAGCTTCTTCTGAGTCCATCCTGTGGCCACTGCAGGAATGCCCGTTACGGAACTGCCCAGAGGTGCGGTCCTGACAGAAACACTCGGGTGTTCATCCCAACAACACAACGCTCGGCATAAGGGACCATTAAGCGAACTCGTCAAAACCCTGACACAAACTGCACAAGGGGAAAGGTTAGTGTCACAAAGAGTGAAAAAGGCAGAAGAAACAGCCAAATACAATTTATGATCTCAATTTTCTCTCAGTCACAAATATCTACTGAGCACCTGCAAGGCGCCAGGCCCTGCACCCTGGGGACATGGTGGACAGATTCCGCAGCCACACTCCACAATGACCACGACGGGGTTGCAAGTACTGGTGATCTCTCTTTTCTTCCTTATACTCTTCTAGATAAAGCCAAGTTTCTATTTGGATTTATCCAAATAGAAATTATCCAGAAATTACTGCTTTTGAGAGAAAGGATGCAGTTTCTGTTTTAAAGAAAGGCAAGCAAGTTTCGGAAAACATTGGGAAGATTTTGGCTGGGAAGAACACCAGAAAAAAGAGGAAGAGGAAGCACACAGGCCACACCCAGGAGTGGTCCCGCCAACAGCCTGGCACAGGCCCACTGGGCCGCCAGGCGCGGCCGGCGCAGCTTCGGCTGCCCCTGGCTCTAGGGCCGCCTGGGAAGAAAAGGCTTCCCCTGACCTCACAGCACAGCTGTTCTACGTGTCTGCTCACCTGTCAGCTCCTCGGGGCAGGACCTTGACTCCCACCTCTGCCCGCCCCGCCCCACGCCCAGCCTACAGTCCAAGTTTGACAGGTTTCCAAGATGAATAAATCTCTGTTAGCTGACACCGAATCTAGTGCTCTCAGCATCCCACTCCCAGCGCTGGCCAGGACAGGCCCTCAGTAAGTGTTGGGATGAACAGGATGCAAGAGGGGAGGGTGCCCAGAGTTCTGGGCGAGGTCAAACTCGGGGCTCACGGCAGGCCCCAGGTGGCCGGCTTCTGCCACAGACACTGGTTCCCAGGCCAGCCCGAGGCTCACGGTGTCACTTGGCATCTCTGTAATCAGTTCCCACGGCCTCTGGCTCCACAAAGGCCTCGTCCGAGAGAGCAGCAGGTCACTCTCCTACCTGAGACAAGCTTGGTGCCACTGTGCCCAGGGCTTTTCATTTAGGGCCCACTGCCCCCCGGGCAGGGGACAGCACAGCCCATTGTCTACACAGGAGCACACCACAGGCTTGGCAAGGCAAGGCGAAGATGTGAGCGCTTAGGCCACACAGGAGGAAAGGTCAGAGCTGAGAACACTCATTCCAGAAGTAACGCTGAGCACCTGGCCACTGCTAGCCCTGGGTGCAACGGAGAACAGATGAGGTCCCAGCCGCCATAGAATACCCTAGTTGGCGGGGACAACTATGGATACAAATACACAAAATAATTACGGATTGTGATGGGTGCTGGAAAGAAGGAGCAAACACGGCATTGTGACTCACCTCTATGAAATGTCACAAAAGTCACTGCCAGACCGGCTAGGGGTTCTAGATTATGCACAGAGTCAAGACCAACAACGCAATTTGCAGCCCAGTGCAAAATGAAAACATGAGGCTCCTTGTTCAAAATTATTGAGACTGTCACGATGGCGACAGCAGAGCATCACACCAAGAACGAGGCCCTCTAGTGCAGGAGCTGTAGGACCACGCAGGCCGTACCCCGTGAAGCTGGCCCTGGATGGAGTTTAAGTCCTACTCTTAGCTGCGGAGCCATTAGTGGTATCTGACTTGAACTTCTTCTGCACCTCTAAGTTGCAGAAGGATAGCCGTACCGCAAAGGTGGCGGTGAGGATGAATCGGTCCCTGCGGAGCACATGGCAGCACTACATGCACATCGTGACTGTCATCCTGTTGTTTGAAGGGCACATGGGCTGCTGATGCAGAGACAAATGAGACGGAGGCTGGGCCCAGGGGTGTGCCAGGCGCTGCCCAGCAGGGGAGGACTAGAGAGATGTTTTGGTGGCAGAGCCAGCAGGATGGGTTCGATGGAGGTGGACATTTGCCAAGCAAGAACTCCATGCCAGAGAACTGCATGAACTGGCTCGACCCCAGTTCACTCCCAGCCTGACTCTGGAACCTTCCACAACACCCACCAACAACATCTGCCAATGCTCTGGGTTCCGGGGCCTTGTCTGGCCTTCTCAGGCTTACTATAAAACTTCCTCCCCTCATTAAAGCAAAGCTTCAGTGTGACAAAGTTCTAGAAGCAAATGGAAGCATTCAGAACCTAGACCTAGGCTAAGGAAAGCAAGGGCAGAGCCTTGGTTGGGCAGCATGTCCCCAGCAACACAGGTCAGCTTCTGGCTGATGATGACTGTGGCAGGCTGAATGGCAGCCACCAAAAAGGTGAGTTCACATCCTACTCCCTGCAATCTGCAGATGTGCCCTTCTTTGGAAAGAGCATCTTTGAAGATATAATTAAGTTAAAGATCTCAAGAAGGGGTCATCCTGGATTAGAGTGGACCCCAAATCCAATGACAAATGTCCCTATAAGACACACCCAGAGGAGAAGACACACAGAAGAGAAGGCCACGTAAAGACAGAGGCTGGAGTGATGCAGCCACAAAGCAAGCAAGCCCAGGACTGCCAACAGCCACCAGATGCGGGAGAGGCAAAGACAGATTCTCCCCTAGCCCCCTTTAAAGGAATGCAACACGGCCAACACCTTGATCTTGGACTTCTAGCCTCCAGAATTGTAAGAGTAAATTTCTATTTACCACCTAGTTTGTGGTCACTCTTTATGGCAGTCACAGGAAATTAATATATTGGGCATGAAGGAAAACACACTCAGCACTTTGTTTAATGCCTTAAGATAATCAGCTTCTCAGAACTGGCGTCTGAATAAGCCCTGCCTCTTTCACGGTGTGTGTAGTATCAGTAAGAGAAGATAGTGCCTCCCTCCCAGCCCAGCGGTTCACATCCCTCTGCAGTCACAATTCACAACTCAGGAGGTGAGACTGGAAGACACCTTTGCCTCCAATTTGCAGATGAAAAAAGTGAGGCTCAGAAAGTTGAAGTGAGTTGCACTAGATTATTCAATTATTGGGTGGTTGCCATGGGATTTCCAACTCAGGTATTCTACCTCCATCCCTCTGTGGCCTGACGCTCTTATAACAGGGTTGGCATAACACAGGTACAGAAAGAAAATCAGCTCCTGCAAGACAACTCAAATCCAAATAACATCTGAAAAGCAGAAATTCCTGCCCATCGCCAAGAAGACTTCTTTGCAATGCTACCTGCTCATTTCACCAAAAATTATGTGCAGACGCCAGGATACAAAGGAGGCAGATTGACAAAGTCGAGTCCTTTCTGTGAGCAGTAAACAGTTTATCCTAAAGAATTTTGCCCCACTTTTTTTTTCAACAAACATTCATTACTTAACTGGCCCATAAAAAAAATCTCTGAATAAGTATATACCTTTGGTTTAAATATCTGCAAATAGATTGTGTCAACTTAAAAAGCTACAAAAGTATTCCTACCCTGGGCTCAGTAATATGCTTCTAGGGAATTTATTCTAAGCAAATAATTCCCAAAAGGAATAAGTCATACACCTAAAGATGCTGAGTGTGGTATAATTTGAATTGCTGACAGCAGTGGGAAACCTGAACAACTTAAGGGCCCAAAAGCCAGCTGGGGGATGGCTGGGGGAGGGCAAGGCCCATCAGGAACCAGGCAGCAGCCCAGGCAAAGGTGGGGAGGAAAGCTGAGCGGCGGCAGCAGCACGTGAGCCTGCTGTGCAGAGCCCGAAAAGATGGGGAATGGTGCTTTTCATCAGCTCACATCTGGCACTTTCTAGGCTTAATTTTGAATCCCATGATTGTTGTAATGCTGTTTGTGCAATCAATAAAAATAATGAAGGAGATGGTACTGGGTTCCTTTTGAGTGGAACTGAACTAGCAGAGTGAAGCTCACGCCCCAGGCCAGCACTGACTCCTCCCATGGGTTCTCGGTGGCCCCTTCCTGCATCTCTGAGACAGGGGCCGTCAGAGTCTCCACTCCAGAGAGTTGCTGCAGATTTAAATCACTTCATGTTTGTAAAGTTCTTGCCACAGTTCCTGGCACATAGCAATGCTCAAAATATGTCAGCTTCTTCATCGTCATCATCACCACCCCAGTTGGCACATTCTGCCTGATTGGCTAGTAATGACCATAGTTTGATCCGAGATTTTGCCTGTGACTCTACTGAAAGTCGGCTGCATAAGGAGCAGAGTGGGGGAAATGGTCCCTAGCGCTCAGGCCCAGAATGACATGACCATCTGAAGGCCAATACTCTCTTCCCTCCAACTTCCCACGCCTTCCAAAGAACAGTGCCAGGCATCCAGAGAGCAAGTGCTGGAAGCAACCTAAATGCCCAGCCAGAGGAAGTTCCTTGCACTATAAAACTGTGCTAATAACTTCCCTCATGGCACGCAGTGGGGAGCGTGCAGCCATCACAGACTAGCAGCGTGCACCCCAGCCTGACAGGACACAGCAGTGAGTGAGTGACTGCGGACTGAGGTGAGTGCTCTGCACATGCTCTCTTCTCAGGCGACCATGACACCGCTCCAGCATGATTCAAGAGCATGATGCAGGTGGGACACATCTGATTTTTCCAGAGAAAGCAGAAATTGATTTTTATGTGAAATCTCCCAATTTGTATGTTAGGCACTAATTCAAAAAAACTTTTTTTTCTTTTAAGTATTGTGCAGCCCAAACAAAATCCATCTGTGGACCAGATTTGGCCTGTGGCCATCAACTTGCAAACTCTGTCATATATTAAGTGGGAAAAGCAACTTATACAATAGTATATACATTATACTGAACTATATATATGCATATATATAATATGTATATATCTTGCATATAATATGTAATATTTACTGCCTATATGCACACATGTGGGTAGGCTTGTGTGTAAGTGTAGGCATTTAGCCTAGACAAATATTTATAATCTATTAAGAGTAGATATCCTTGAAGGGCGTAGGGATACTTGGTTTTTTCACTGTGTTTTGATTTGATTTTTACAAAGCATCTACAAAGACTCTGTATTGCATATTTAGCATGAAAAAAATAAAAGATTCTTGTTTTTAAAAGACTGTGCCAAAACTCAATGAATGGCAGAGGCCTTGTAAGAAAAACACCTTGTGATATAAATAGAAGTTAGATTGGAGCAGCTGCTGACCTGAATTCAAGTCCCACACAAGCAAGCGGTTGCTCTGGGACGTGGGAGATTTCATTTCTTATCTCTGAGCTTTAGTTTCCTCAGCTGCAAGGTTGGTACAGCAGGACCCAGCCCCAGGCTATGGAGGTCAGTGGGAGGGCGCAGGGGTAGGGCCAGGCTCAGGAGCCAGAGTTGGGGGGGGGCGGATCTCAGCTCTGCCACCGATCAGCTGTGTGACCTCAGACAAGAGATGTTACCTCTCTGTGCCTCAGGTTCTCCATGTGAAAATGATAATAATTCCTTCCCCATGAAGTTGTTGTGGGCATGAAATGGTTTCATACTTTTATTTTTTTTATTTTTTATTTTTTTATAATTTTGACTTCATACTTTTAAACTGCTCAGAACAAGGCCCAGATCATAACAAGCACTCAGTAAGAGTTAACAATTTATAACTATAATGATGTGCAAACTACAAAATCCTTTAAACAAAGGATGTTACTTGTTAATACTGTAAGAATTTAGCAAATGCAAAAGGCTCCACTAGTTTTCCAATTTTCTGCCCCTTCATATGCTTGAAGTTTGCTCCATTTGAGTCCCGCTTCCCCTTCAATCCTCACTTTAGTGCTACTAATTTTCAACTTCCTCCCCCCAAAAGGCTCATTTATCCAGAGGATGTACAGTCCCATGGAATAGAGCTCTGGCCACTGGGCAAGGAGGAATGGCTTCTGGAAGGACCAAACACCCCACCCAAAGCCAGTGCACGTTACACTGTGGGTGAGTCCCAGTCCCCGCCTCAGAGCCTACTTGCTCGCAGTTTGTACACAAGCCTAGCAGCTGAGCTGTCTGTTCTCCCAGCCCAGGGCAGAAGGGACACAGGAAATTGGAAGACAATGTCATATAAGAGGCAAATGCACAGGAGGAAAACACAAAGAGAGCAAAGGTTTTCTCGAAAGCCAAGATTTTCCATCATACCACCACTCTGAAAATAGAGATTAAAATACTAAGTCCTTTAGTATTTAAAAAAGAAAAAGTCTAAGAGGTCTAGAATATTATTAATAACTTTCTTAGGAGACCTCATTCTCCATTACAGGAAATTAACAAAGTGCTTGCTGTCTCTTCTTATACTCGTGCAAAAAAGTAAGGGGGGGTAAATAAAATTTGCATAAAGCATCATAAACAAAGTCAACTAAGCTAAGTTTTCCTAACACATACTCTGGGCTCCAGGGTAAAGTGTGATAGAAAGGACCCAGAATGAGGAGCAGGAGGCTCGGTCACTTGCCCCAGCTCTGCTACGAATCTCTGCATGGCCACGACTGTGCTCTCTTCACCTGGATTTTCCATCCATACGGGGGTGTGGGCCCTGCAGACAGCACCGCGTGGGAGCAGGGCTAACCCAAGAGAAGGCCCGAGCAAGCCACCCACAGCCGGGCAGCCCAAGCCCCTGTGTCCCATCACAGACCCCAGGAGGTCAGGGCTGATGGGTTTTTCTTATTATTACTATTATTATTTTTTATTTTTTAGAGACATAGTCTCGCTTTGTCACCAGGATAGAGTACAGTGGCATCATCATAGCTCCCTACAGCTTCCTCAAACACCTGGGCTCAAGTGATCCTCCTACCTCAACCTTGCGAGTACCTGGGACTATAGGCACGCACCACCGCACCTGGCTAATTTTTCTTAATTTTTTGTAAAGACCGGGTCTCACTATGCTGCCCAGGCTGGTCTTGAACTCTTGGCCTCAAATGATTCTCCCACCTCGGCCTCCCAAAGTGCTGGGATTACAGGTGTGAACCACATCACCTGGCCTCTGGTGGGTCTTAAGATGATAGAAATGATGACAGAGCAGCACCTTCACCAGCACGTTTAGGAGGACTTGGTGCCCGGGACGCTGTTCCACACTCTGTGTGTGGCAGCTCAATCCTCAAATGGGCCCCGGGTTTCCCCAACCCTCAACGTCCAGCCACCAGTCTCATCCCCTTCTTGCCAGTTCTCAAAGGCATCCCCTGCTGCCACTGCCAAGCTGCCCTCACCCCTTCTGCCAGGGCACAGTGCCCGCCCCATCCAGGCTCTGGGGGCACTGGGAGTGACCCTCCCCGCTGTTCCCTGCTGACAGTCTTTGTCCCCTGCAACTTGTCAGGCCTCTGCACTGTGCCCTGCTCTGTGGCCCAGCCTGAGCCTGGAGGGGGCACGGTGGCACGCCTGCTGTCCCCCACAGGGCTCTGCACGTGCCTGTCCCTGCTTCACAGGGCCCCCTTGGGCCCCCTCCTAACTGTCCCCAGCACTCGGCCCAAGCCACACCTACTGTGAGCAGCCCTCTCTGCCCTGCAGACAAGGTCAAGGTATCCATGGGGCCAGGCCTCACAGTGATGATTCTGGGCCACCATCCCTGACCATCTGTCTCCAGGACTTGAGGCCAGCAGGCTGGGATAGCCGCAAGGGACACACCCATTTTACAAATGGGAAAACTGAGGCCCAGGCAGGTCAGGGGCCTGCCTGGTCACATAGGGAGTGGCAGCCCAGCAGGGAAAGGAGAAGCTGCCTCTCCCCACCCCACTGTGGTCAGCAGAGCTCACCTAGCGCTTCAGAGGCCATGGAGCAGCCACCACCCCATGTGGGCACCACAGGCCACAGCCCCAGCTCCCTGAGGTGCCCTCAGCCCCCACTTTCCTGGCCATTGACATCAATGATCACCACAGCAGCTGGGGCTTGGGCCGGCTGACCCTCGCCCAGGACCCCTGAGCACCCCCAGACAGAGCCTCAGTCAGTCCCACGCTGGGACTCAGGCCACTTGTGGCCACTGCTCCCAGCTCCACCTACAGCCTCGGTGGCCTGTGTTAAACTCTCCACACACCACACATTGACATCACACACACCCCACACAGAAACACACACCACACACACCCCACACAGAAACACACACCACACACACCCCACACAG
>VBSM01001118.1:4713650-4737560 GCA_008086735.1 Cheirogaleus medius
ACACAGACATCACACCCCACACACCCCACACACAGAAACGCACACCACACACACCACACACAGACATCACACCGCACACACCCCACACAGAAACGCACACCACACACACACACACAGACATCACACCCCACACAGAAACGCACACCACACACACCACACACAGACATCACACCCCACACACCCCACACACAGAAACGCACACCACACACACACACACACACAGACATCACACCCCACACAGACATCTCACACAGAAACACTCCATACACTACACACAGACATCACACCCCACACAGAAAGGCACACCACACACACATGCACCCACACAGGCCCACTAGCCCAAGTGTCCGGGGACAGTCTGCAATGCAGACATGCGTCCAGGCTGCACACAGAACCCCGAGGTGGGCTGGGCGCCCCCCACAGCTCCGCAGGGGCGCCGCCAGAGCTGCAGGCTGACCCCCGGTGACGGCCAGGGCACGCACAGCACCGCGGCCCCCCAAGGGAGGGCTCCCAGCGAGCCCGGGCGGGCTGCCCCTCTCACTCTGCCAAGGAAGCGGCTCCGAGGGCTTGGAGCCCGCACACCGCCCGGCAGGCCAGCCCACCCACCCCACCCCTCAGGGGGAAGACGGGGCAAAGGCTCTCTCCCAATTTAGAGATGAGGACACTGAGGCTCAGAGACACAAACGCCACACATCCCACACACGTGAAAAAGTCACACGCTTGGGCTTGCTGAAAGGCGGGGTATTCTGGAAGGAAGCAGGCAGGCAGAGGAGACAGGGCAGAGACTGCACCCTGGGGCGGCCAGTGCCAGCGGGAGGGAAGAGGCCAGGGCGGCCCCGCGGCGATTACAAGCCCTGGCCGAGTGGCTCAGTGGGGACAGCAGCAGCCGTGACCTCGCTGGCATGCTGGTGAGGCCCACACAGGACAACAGCTGCGACAGGACCTGGGAGGCTTTGAGGTGGTCCAGAAACATGGCCCCACTGTGAAGAGAAGCACCGCAAAGATGACAAGGTCAGCGGGCGGGGGAGGGCAGGGCACGGGCTCCACACGCCTGGGAACCTGGGACTCAGAGGCCCCACAGGCCACCCCCCTTCAGTCCTGCGAGACCCCTCCTCAACCCCCAGCCCGGCACGTGGTCGTTCTGCCTCTCCCCAAAGTCCTTCCTAGGACAGGAAGCCCCTTGGCCTCCCCTTGGGCAGGCCCCACTTCAGAAAGCACGGATTGCAAGCCAAAAAGAAACCTTCAGGCACTGAGAAGCCACCGAAATGAGTGCACCCCCCTTCCACACACAGGAGCCACGAGGGATGGGAAGTCCCAGTCCCACCTCCCCAACTCCCTTCTCTGGGCAATGCACACCACTGATCGGGCACCACGACGAACCTGCCACAGGACAAGCTCATTAATCCTTGCGACAACCTCACTAAAGGCTGTGATGCAAGTACTTGCATCTCCTCCACCTGTGGAGAGGACACTGCGGCCAAAGACAGTAACTCGACCACAGTCAGGCAATTAGAAAAGGGCCAAGCGTTAGAAACAGATGGATGTGGATTCAAATCCCAGGTAGGTCACTGTGACCTGGGCTAAGTTCTCCAAGTACTCAGGGCCTCAGTTTCATCATCTGTGAAACGGGTTTCTTTGACAGTGGCATAGTTCCCGGACTATGAGTGCTCCGCAAGCAGCAGCTCTCCACGGGGACAGGGTGGTGAGTGCTACTGTGAGTGTGTTTTCCAGATGGGGGGACATAGGGCCCAGAGGCTGCACGCAGTGGATGAGCTCGGCAGGGACAAGTAGGAAGGAGGGGAGCGAAGGGGGTCGAAGGGGATTCCACTGGCACAGGGCCCAAGCCCAGGGCCTGGGAAATTTGTCTCCACAACAGGAGACTCGGCTGGTCTTCAATGTGCTTCTTCAAGTGGAGAGAAAACTGAACCGACACATTGTCTGCCCGACAAAACCCCAGCCCGGGGGCACACACGGCAGCCATGTGCCTCCTCCCCACATGCCCCACGCGGCCCCGCCTCTACCTGCCAGATCCTCTCTGGGGTCCTTCCCATCCCCTAGCCTTACCACCTGCCACCTGGCCAGCGTCAGACTCCTCCAAGGTCTCCTTGCCCCTTCTCCTGCCAGAAGCCCACCCGCGGCCACCAGAGGGCACCTCCCACGGAGACAGTCAGCCACCTGCAGCCCTGCAGAGCCAGAGCGGCAGCCACACCAACACCAAGGAGCAGCCGCTGTGGCCACAGCCTCGCATCCACCTGACTGCTTGCCCTGCAGGATCCTTAACTCCTTCTGTTTACACCATCCTGTTTACTTGGGTCTTTAGTGCCAAGCAAAGGACCTGGCAAGCACACAATAACATCAAAGCCAAGTTCAACTAGATAAGAGTTGGCACGTGGGTGGTCAAATCTATCTAATCTATAAGGCCACAGGCCCTAGGGGATCAGAGAGGAGTCAAATGGTTGAACACATCACCCCACCATTTGTTCAGCATGTTTGTGGCACACCTCCTGCATGCCAGGTGTCATGCTGGGCACAGGGACCAGGATACGGAGCAAGACCTGCCAGGTCCTGTCCTCAGGATGCCACAGCTACTTTTGCCAAAAGCGCCTTCATCTCAGTCTCCTAGTCTTTTCAATATCTTCATACACAGATCAGGAGTAAATCATCCCTTTGCATTGTAAACACGGCCACAGGGGTTATAATGAGATTTCTCCATGGGCCACTACCTGTGTCCCTAGAAAAGTATTTTGAGGTAAAACACCCCTTCCTGTTGCTGGCAGCCTCACCTGACATCATCGCCTGTCATTATACCCATCACAGAACCAGCACGTTCACCTCTGAAGCTCAGGACCATGTGGAGGGGACAGATGACACAGCAACCACTGGGTACTGTGGGGACACTGCCTTGGACAGCCTCCACCTCCTGGTGCTAACATATCCATCCTGACATGTTCCCAAGAAGTGAAGTGCAGCCAACGTCAGGGAGAGGAGGCCACTCTAAACTGGGCAGGGTCTGGAACACAGACGTCATGGCCAGAGACCCACAGAGCCCAGGTCCAAACTCATCATGCCAGCCCCAAAGCAAACAGAAACCTCCAACTAGGGCAACACTGTGCAGTTTACCCGACCCATGCCACTTTGGCAAAGTCCTGCCGGATGAAGGGGGGCAGGGAGGACACAGAAAGAATTAAATCAAACTTTTAGTGTCTGCCCCAGCGTGTGAGGAGCTCAGAAGACATGATTCCCATACACACAGGGTAAGTTAAACAAAACACGAATCAAGGACTTCTCCTAGATCCATCATAGAAGCAATTTCGTAGGGCAAACTGCTGCCCCAAAACTTGGAGAGGCAGACAGGCAGAGACAGAGAATCACAGCTTACCAGAGCAGAAACCTCTGCAGGAACCAGTTTAGGTTCCTTTACCAAGTACATCATGTCCATCTTCCAACAAAAAAAATTACAGGGCATACTAAAAGGCAAAAACACAGTTTGAAGAGACAGAGCAAACATCAGAACCACACTCAGATACAGCAGAGACGTTGGAATGATCAGACTGGAACCTTAAAATAACTATGATTAATATGGTAAGGGCTCTAATTTAAAAAGCAGACAACATGCAAAACCAGATGGGTAATGTGAGCAGAGATGGAGATTCTAAAAAAGAATTAAAAATAAACTATTAGAACTAATTAACAAGTTAAGCAATGTGGCAGGAAACAAGCTTACTATGTGAAATTAATTGTATTTTTACACGGTAGCAATGAACAATGTGAAAACGAAATTAAGAAAATTCCCAGATACAATTAAAAGCACACAGGTACTTTTCTGCAACCTCACTGGACCAGCAAGATCATTAACAATCAATCATAAAAGCAGCCACGACAGCATAAGTGCCTGCCCCATGCAGGGCACCAAGCCTGGCCCTTTCCAAGCAGCATCTCCTTTAACATCTGCAACCACCCTGCAAATGGTGTTTTCCTATTTGACAGATGAGGACCCTAAAGGTCGAACAGGTGTAGTAACTTGCCCAAAGGCACAGAGCTGGCAAGGGGAGGCACCAGGATTTGAACCCAGGAGTCTGACTCCAATATCCACCCTTGTCCCTGCACTGAGCCCACATAGCCCTCAAGTCTCCCGTGGTTCTCTGCCTGCCGGCACATCAGAATCTCCTGGGGTGCTCTTGAAAATTCCCACGCCTACAGAGAACTGCCACGTGATCCAGCGATCCCACTTCTGGGTGTATACCTGAAAGAACTGAAAGCAGGGTCTTGAAGAGATATTTGTATACACATGTCCACAGAAGCATCATTCACAACAGCCAAGAGGTGGAAACAACCTGTGTTAGTTAGCCAGGGCTGCCATAACAAGGTACCACAGACTGGGTGTTTCAACAACAGAATTTGTTTTCTCACAATTCTGGAGGCTAGAAGTCACGGTATTGGCAGGGCTGGTTCCTTCAGAGGCCTCTCTCCTTCGCTTACAGATGCCATCTTCTCCCTGTGTCCTCACATGGTCGTCACTCTGTGCATGTCTGTGCCCTAATCTCCTCTTCTTATAAGGGCACCAGTCGTATTGGATTAGTTCCCAACCTAATGGCCTCATTAAAGCTTACTTACCTCTTTAAAGTCCTCTCTCCAAATACATTCCGCCACATTCTGGAGTACTGAACGTTAGGGGTTCAATATATGAATTTTGGAGGGACACAATTCAGCCCATAACACAATGCCAGTGTCCACCAATAGATGAATAAACAAATAAAATGTGGCAGATACATACAATGGAACATTATTCAGCTTTGAAAAGGAAGGAAATTCTGACACATACGACCACATGGATGAAACCTGAGGACATTATACTAAGTGAAAAAGCCAGTCACAAAAAGACAAATACTAGATTAGTCAAACTCACAGAAGCAGAAAGTAGAATGGTGGTTGCCAGGGAGAATGAGGGTTGCTGTTTCATAGATTCAGAGCTTCAGTTCTGCAAGATGAAAAAGCTCTGAAGATGGGAGGGGGTGGTGCTGCACAACGTGACTGTACTTACTGAGACGGCCAACTTTATGTTACATGTATCTTGCCACAGTTGAAAAAACACCAAGAGCATCTGATGTAAGCGGGCTGAGTGGGCACAGATACTGGTATTTCTCTAAAGCAGCCAAGGTGATTCCAGCAGTGGAGCAGGATCTGAACCTGGATCTGAGGACTCCAAAGTCCCCATTCTCCCCACCATATACTTGAAGTGACATGAGGAAATTACATGAGAAACTTCTCCAACTCATTAAGTACTTACATGGGAATTTTTAAAAGATCAACTCTTGAAACTCACTCACTTAAGGACTGAACTCAGTTTTTTTAAGGCACACATCAGTAACAAAGAAACAATGAGTGCCTGTCCATGTAGAGTATATACGGGCCAATTGCAGAAACAGGAAAGAATATCTGGGCAATGCCCTTGGGAATCACTAGCTGAGGCAAGACTGGGCTCTGAATGACAGCTTGTCTCTCTCCTGGGCTGTCCTGGCCCCAAGTGTCTTCCAAATGGTCTTCAAGCGCATACCACTGTGGCACTCCTGTGACTGATGGCTTCAGATGGTCCCACAGGCTCAGAGTCCAGCTCAAGCCCCCTGGCCAGGCAAACAAAGCTATAACCATCTGCAGCCATTGCTTCTAAAGCCCGTCTCGGTTCTCACTGCCCTCCCCTGGGCCTACACCAACTCTCAGGCCCACCCAGGTGTGGGTTCTGCCTCCCCACCTCCATCTGTCCAGAGGACCTGGCCTTGGTCTGGGCACTACCTTCTCCTCGGCTCACAAGTCTCCTCCCTGAGAAGCACCATCACTTGCTTCAGAACACCCACAGTGCTTGTGCTTCCCTCTGACATGGCCGCCCTGGCCATGCTGGGCTGGTATCGCCTGTGGACTTGTTTCCATCCAATCGTTCGTCCATTCAGCAAATATTTATTGAGCCTCTCCTCTGTGCTGGATGCTGTTCTCAGTGCTGGGAACACAAAGCAGACAGAAATCCCTGTGCACCTCAAGTTTCCATTCTCTGAATTCATTCCTTAGGAGCAAGGACCTTGTCTTAGTCATCTTTGTGCTTCTAGGACCTACCACAGTGCCTGGCACTAAGCAGGTTCTCAGAGAACAGTAAGTGAAGGAATGAAAATTAGGCATGACCTCCGTTGCCAGACAGCTTTCTGAAGATGTGGTGGGCTGGGTGATATGTACCTGCTAAGAGAACTCCAGCGTGCTCCAAGTTGAGTGCCAGATAGTGTGCAACGACTTGATGGCTACGGAGCATCTGTTTCAGACCAAGAGCGAGGCAACTGCATTTCCCGGTGAGTCACCCTGGGAGACCAGCTTACTTACAGTCCTGAATGCTGGCTCATGCCCAGAAGATTTTCCCAGCACAGAAGAGAGGCCATTTTGCATTTTTCCTCCTAAGCAAATGAGGAATTCAAGCCTCAGCTTCAGGACTCCAGGAAATGTACACAAACATTTCTTTTCCACACAGCCCTTTGTAGCACGCAGGACGCCACTCAGAATCCAAATCCTTCCTGTGGGCACAGACTCCATGCAGGGCGAGGCCACCTTTTCAAGGAAGCAGGAGCTGATTTCTTTCATTTTTGCCACCCAGTTCAATTCGCCAGCATTTCCTGGGTGCCAGCCATGCACCAAGAAACAGGAGTAGAGGGAGGGAGGCTGCCGCCTGAGCCTTCAGCAGCTCCAGCAAAGGGCAGGCTTGAGTCTCTAGTTTATTTTCCACTTGTTTATCACTGTCCGTCCCACTCCTGCCCACACACACTCAACAACACCCCAGGACGCCAGGCCTGGTCAGCTGAGACCTGCCAATATGACCACAGTATCCTCAGGTCCGGCCTAGGGGAAGCACTCATTTTCATCTATGGTGGACGTCCATGCACAGACATGGAGGAAGAAGATGGGGTTTTTCTACAGGGCTGGGACTGAGTGAGCTAATGGGAGGGGAGTCAGGATGATGCCCAAGTTTCTGGCACAGGTGACAGGTGGTACCCCAAGGTGCTTTAGGTTTGCAGCAGGGTGGCAGGAATTGATTAGTTCCCAGAGGCCATGTACACAGCCCAAGAACACACACCCAGGAAACAGTGGGCCTGGGTTTGTGCTCTGGCCTGACTTTAGCCGTGGCCTTAGAGAGGGACAACTGAGGCTGGACAGTGGGTCAGGACTGAGCCCACTGCTTTGCTGGGTCTTTTTTCAGTAAGTAATATTTTTAATTACTTAAAATTAAATAAAATTAAATTGAACTAAGTAATTTTAATAAAAGTAAAGTAATGCTAATCAAAGAAAAAATCTGAGAGGTTCAGAAGAGAAGCCAAAATTAATTTCCAACCCCCTCCCACCCCAACTGTGGTCAAAGAGCTGCATGTGTCCTTGCAGCCTGTCTCCCCAGAAGGAAAGGACCAGCTCTGCCCAGACCAGTCCCACCTGACCCCCAAGGTCCACAGCAGGAGGAAACACATGTGTGCAGATGGGAAAGCAGAGTTCCAGTGACATGAAGTGACCTGGCCCAAGGCCACCAGGTAAGAAATACTGAATTTAAGATCTGAAACCAGACCTGACTCCAAATCACACAGTTTGCTACACTATGCTCAAGAGAGAAGGGATGTCCACCTCATCTCTCCTCTGAAAATTAAAAAATAGGGCAAAAAATGACCTGATTTAAAATTTAGTATTTATATCAAGTTTCCTTTCTACCTGCAGGGCCTTTTACCCTGACATGGCCAGGGGTTGCGCACCTCTTGTCCCCACCACACAGACCAGGCTCTCATTTCCACCGGGCTGGGGAAGACAAGGCTAAACACGTCCCAGAAGCCATCCCAGCAGCTCAGCGACTGCGGCGGTCCAGATCTTAGAGCACATCCACCACCTCTCACAGCCCACTCCCAGCTCTCCCCAGCACCCGGCCTTCTCCTTAGCGCTCCCTCCTCTGTCCCTTCCTCTTCCCACGTCTCCCCTCGCCTGAATTCCAAATCCTCCGAGGCCAATTTCACACTCATTCTATCAACAAACATGCCGCAAAGTCTGCGGAGCGCCTGCCGCATGCACAACTCTGGGGAGGGAAGGTGGGTGAGACGGCGCCCCCACGGCTGCTTCCCTATAGCACAGAACATTCTATGCGTCAGAGAGAGAGAGAAGCAGAGGCCAAGTGCAGGCCCCTGGCAGCAAGCTGTATGTGTATTAGCTCAGCAATTTTCATAATTCTTTGAAAGAGATGTCATTATTCTCCCCGCCCCACCCGCCAGTATAGGGAAGGAGAAACTGTGCCTCAGACATGCCCTGCCTGAAACCCTTGCTGTGCAGGGGACTTCTCAAGGGCAGTGCCACGGCTCATCTGCCTGTGTCCCCAGGGCCCTGCCCAGGGCCTGGCACAGCAGGTACACAGCTCTGTTTGCTGAACGGAGTGGTTTCAGGGTCCAGGAATAGACACCCACATATGTTCCCTGCCTCCACAGTAGCTTCCATGGCGCTCAGCCAACTCCTGACCTTGGTGGACAGACCACAGCACCAGCAGCGCCTACGTCGCTGTCTGCCCGGCTTCCTACCTGAAACCCAACACACTCCATCCAGGCCCCAGAAAATTGCCCAGATGCTACAGGTGGGAAGCAAAATCTTTAAAAAGCATGTTTGAAAAGGCAGGCCTCTAACATCAGCTTCCTAAACCGTCACAGAAAGGAGAGCATGTGATGTAATAATGTCTCCAAATGGATGATACCCAGTGCTGCACGTGAGGGAGGCCAGCCTTTAGTGCACTCAGGTGACACATGTTTACAGCCCTGTGGGTGGGTCTCTGTCACCTGCCAAAAGCAAAAAGGCAGGTGAAGGCTGCTGGGAAGAGCAGGTCTTTCTCCTGCTTTGGCTTCTGCATGGCCTTGTCCAGCCCCATCAGACACCCTTCCGGTCCCGTGTCTCCAAGCTGAGCCCAAGTACATGGCCTGGCATCCAAGGCCCTGCCTCACCTGGCCCCTGAGCTTGTCACCTGCCCCCTCCCAACGGTGACATGGCCATGAGCCAAAAATGAAACCAGTGGCCACCACATATATATTCCTTACATCGCCTCATTTAACCCTCGCAACACCCTGTGAAATGGACTCTATCATTATCCCCATCTCAACGACGGGGAACCAAGGCTTAAAAGAGTTTTTGTAACTTTCTCGAGATTTTAAGCCTAGAACAACAGAGCCAAGACTAAAGACCAGACCAGACTCCCAGCCCACGTGCTTACTGCACCACAAAATATCACCTGCAAACCCCCAGTGCCCAGTGCCCTCTCAGGGACCTCCACGCCTCTGTCTGAGCTGTTCCCCCTGCCCAGAAGGCCCCCTGCTCACCCACCTGCCACTCTCACCACCTCCTGTCCCCAGCCTCAACATCACCTCCCCCTCAAGCCTCCCACCCCGGCGCGTGTTCCCATGGCGCTGGGGCCTTCACACCCCATTCAAGCCCCCAGCCCCTAGTCTTCCCAGTTGAAGCACCTGTTCTCCCATCCGCTGTTCCCTCACGTTGAGAGTTCCCTGAAGGCCAGATCTTAACAGCAATGGAAGCTGCACAGAAAAGTGGCTGAGAGTATGGTGTGTGACCTCAGGCAAACCCCTTTACCTGTCTAGAGTTCAGTTTCTTCATCTGTAAAATGGGATTATTGAACAACCAGACCTAACTCAGTGTTGGCATGAGAATCAAATGAGACAACATAAGTAAAAGCAATGAAACCATGCCAGGCACACGATACACTCTCACTAAACATTAGCTGCTGGTATTAGAATATTTTCACTTAGCAAGCACTGTAGTACTCATGACCATGCCTGATACACTGTAACCACTTAATAAAGGTCTCATGGTTGGAAGAGAGGAAGGGAGGGAGGGAAAAAAGAGAGGGAAGGAGGAAGAAGTGGAATCGACCTGGAATAAAACTGCCTACCCAGCAGACACTGCTTTAAATGGGAGCAAAAAGGCCCAGTTTCTTCTAATTCTGGCCATGACATCCCCCTGTGACTTTGATCAACTATCCTAGCTTATCCAAGCCTTCTTTTCTTCTTCTTTGGAGGAAGCTGCATTATCCAAGCCTGGAGCCCCTGCTCCCAGAGCCCCCAGCCCTGCCGCCGACCTGCTGAGGAGCTGCCCTGCTGCTCTGGCTCCCAGGAATGGAAAGGTAAGGCTTGGCATCGGAATAGTCTGTCAGCGCGTATAAAACGCAGGCCTTCTCTAAAAGGGAAAACACAACAGCTGATCCTGACACCTGGGGACATTTATGTGACCCTTTCACCCCTACATTTAAATGCTGGTTCTTTGATCTTGATACTCTTAAAACTTCGCTCCTGCACTAGGAGGCCTTTGCACCCTCTCATAGAAGTGGGCATCCCTCAGCAAACCTAATTAACCCATACCACCCACCTGCTCACCTGAGGACTGGCCAGGTTTCTGTGACAGCCACAGCCACACACATTCACCTCTCCCCGCAGCCCAGCCACTACCAGGCAAATCCATATCTCCAGCCAACGCCTCCAAATCGAGCTCCGCCCACCGTCCTGGCACCTGGCTCACCAGAGGCTCAGACACCTGCTCGACACTCGACAGTGTCCTGATCCCCACTCAGAGGCCTGGCCGGCCCTGCCCCTCCAGCCTAGGCTCCAGAGGTCTTCCCCGGACCCCACCTCCCTAACACAAGAAAGTTCTGAGTGGGAAGAGGTGCCCTGAGTTTGAAGGCCATTCTCCTCTTAACTTTCCGTGTGACCTGCGCCCTCTCTAGGCCTCCATCTCGTCCTCTGAAAAATGAGCATTTGGAATGGATGATGTCCCCCACACCTCAGTCATACAGTTGCTGCTGTGATTCTGCATAAAATGCATACCACATGCATTTACTTTTTTAAATCAACCCTACTGAGGTGCAGTTTACACTTTAAGTGTACGGCTCAAAGAGTCCTAACAGTTGAGATATAGAACAATTTAGGGAACTCCAAAAAGTTCCTGCATGCTCCTTTCTTTACACCTTACCTTTATGTGCTTACTATTTTTCTTTAAAATCATTGACTTTTCAAAAATTCATGAACTACTTCAGTTTATTCTAAGCAAAATTATTCACAAAAATCATAGGCTTAATGTGCTAGTTATATTTTCCCTAATATACCCTAAAATATTATTCAAACAAAATATGTTTGTCTACATGCCACCTAAAATCTTCTCACATTCCAACAGAGGTGTGTGATCTCACTGGGCAATACGGAATGAAATAACCACCCCGAGCCCACTTCCAGCTCTCAGTCTGGGTTTGCATCTTACTCATCTCAGAGTCTAGCCTAGGGCCTTGTATACAGCAGGTGCTTACTAAATACTGGCTGTAGAACCAGAGAGAGAGTTCAAGGGCCACTTCTGTAGCCCCTAAACCATCTCTGACTGACCAGTCCCTGCTGCCCTTGGTGAGCGGCAGCAGCGTCTTCCTGCAGCCCTGATCACTACCGCATGTAGGAGACCCGGCTGCAGCAGGAAGGGACAGGGGCAAAGCAGGACACAGGCAGGGGCGGAAGAGAGAAGCAACTCCAGGAAAGCGCCAAGAGGCTACATTGGGAGAGCTGCTCCTAAGTCTCAGGCTTCTGCCTGCCCTTTAGTCCACTCAATTATTTTAATAATTTGGTCATTCTCACATCAAAACCATTGCAAGAAAACCCCTTTAGGACGTCGAATCAGATTCCCAGAAGGGATTTACCACAAAGAGTATGAAGAGACGAGTCCCCTTCCAAGTCCCAATTTCACAAGCTAAATACTGAAGGGAAGCCTGCTGTGTCCTGAGCAAATGGACAAGCAATCTGTCGAATGTCCACAGCCCATTAAAAAGGGGAGTATAAAATGAATAGAGGAAGAGGGTGCATTTCAGCCTAGAAAAAGGCAATACTGAAAAGGCAGACACAAAGAGAGCTGGTAAGGCCTCCAAGGTCTCTGCATGCATGGCTCCCTGCACGCGGGACCTTGCCCAGCTCTGCAGCCCTGGGGAATGGAGCCCCTTAGACCCGGCCCACTGAACACCTTCTGCTATTTACTCACACCCAGCCCCACCCACAACTCCCCACCCCCAACCATAACAAACCACTCACATCGCCTAAACATACTGCGCTGCCTTTGCATGGGCAGTTTCATCAGCCGGACACTCCTTTCTCCTCTCTCCACCTGGGAAACTCCTATTCAGTCCTCAAAGGTCCGTTCAACCATCGCCTCCCATAGGAGGTCTCCACCCAAAGACTCTCTTGCTCCACAACCAGCACAGAGCACCGAGGGAAGGGCCTAGCCGGGGGGAGCCAGGTTCTAAGAGGCCTTCCTTCCTTGTCCAGCATGTAAAGGAATTCACACTCGTCCCCAGGCAGCAGAAAGTCGGGCAGGAGATGTGAGCAGAGCAACACAGCCCAGACCAGTGTGGTGGGAAGATGCTTCTGGTGACAGTGTGGGAGATGGGCTGAAAGTGCATCTGTGACAACAAAGTCAGTTCTCCAGCAACAAAAGGTATACGGATACTTGGCTGTTCATGTCCTGGGCTTCCCTCTATCGTGACACTGGTGGGCCCAAGGAGGAGGAAATGCACTCATTTGTGCAGAGAAAAGAGTATTCCTTCCTCTTCTTGCAATACCTTTCAATACCAGCAGCCACCATCATACCCGCTAATGTTTACCAAGCATGTTACATTTCATCAATACAATAACCCTAAAAAGTAGGTATTTTAGGGATTAAAAATTATGGAAAGTCTAATGAACTTGTTCAAAACTGCACAGCTACTCAGTGGGATTTGCATCCAGGCCATCATGCTCCAGAGCCACTTATGGTGGCTGGAAGAACTACAGCAAACACCTACCTCACCCTTAAAAATTCCCCTCCAGCACTGCTGCCTGAGTTACCCCAAAGAAATCATGAAGGACTTACACAACTATTTAGCTGCAGGGACATTCATGGATGTGTTGCTTACAACAGGGAAAATAAGGAACCAACTAAATATTTGCTAAATCTCCAAATACTTAATGTACTATGGAATATTTATACAATGGGATATTATTAAGTCATTCAAACTGGAGCTCTATTACCTCAAATTCTGGCCTAAAGTCCTGTGTATCCCAACCCCCTGGTGTGCTTGTTAAAATGCAGCTTCCTGGGTCCCACCCTAGACCTGATGGATGGCAACGTCTGGAGGCGGGGCCTGGCTATCCCAATTTCTGCACATAAATTTTTCTGCACAGTCATGTGTGAGGCTCACTACTGGAGGTGAATATTTACTGCCATGGAAAGAGTTATCCGTGTGAGTTTTGTCTATGGTGAGGTCCCTAGTGCCTAGAATGGTGCCTGGCCAATAGTAGATGAGCAAGAAATACTTGGTGATTGAAAGAATCCATCAATTAACAAATGATCTAAAATGGTCCATCAATATTTCTAAATACCTGATCCATCTGTGAGCTTCTTGGGAGCAGGGACTGTGAACACCTTCTTACCCCAACATGCCCAGCACAAAGCCAGCCAGCCAGGCACAAAACCAGCCCCTGGAAGTGGTCAGCCAACCCTGAACAAGGGAATGCTACTGTCCTGCATTGATCCTAAGCTGCACTGCTTTTTTTCACTTTTTCACATTTCTGAAATCAGGATACATCTTACATTCAATGACTTGTCATTATTTAACAAAGGGCATTTTTCCCCTTTCTTTAACGGTACAAAAATAATGATGCATCTCCCAATTGATAGCATCTTAGATATAATAAGAAACGATATCTAACAGAGTCCAGAATTCTGATTTAAAAAATTTAAATAAGATGTCAACACAGCTAACAGATTGTTTTGCATTCCCTTTCTTATGATTTGCAAAAATAAATCCAATGCCATCTGTTCTGAGCTTTCAGCTTCGGCCCCAGTCGTCCTGGTGACCCAGCAGTTAGCTGCTGAGATGTAAATCAAAGACCAGATGCAAATGAAAGGCCTTCCTCTGTCTTCACCTGGGAAACTTCTGACAGCATCAGCTGGGTTCTATAAGTTCTCCTTCCTTGAATGCTCGGGATATACTAGAGAGGTCAGTTCTGGGCCAGACCCTAGTTACATCCCAGCTCCACTGTCCCCAGACATCTGGACCTGGGAATCTCATGGCTGTGCCTGGCACATGGACGTGGTCTGTCCATGACAGGTGTTGGTCCTGTTGTGGTTGCTCGATGGACCCACACCCCCTCAGCTGACACCTCACAGCCCTGCATTTTCTACAACTAGTTCCATGGCTGGTAAGAGTCGAGAGTTGCTATGTTTTGAATGCATCCCCCAAAGTTCCTGTGCTGAAAACTTAATCCCCACGGCGACAGTGCTGAGAGGCGGGATCTTTAAGAAGTGATGAGGTCATGAGGGTTCCACGCTCATGAAGGGATCGATGCCACTATCTTGGGAGTAGGTTCCTGACAAAAGGATGAGTCTGGCCCCTTCCTCTTGCGTTCTCTGGTGCGCACTCTCGTGCCCTGCTGCCTGCCACCATGGGAGGCAGCAGGAAGCCCTCACCAGATGTGGGCCCTCAACCTTGGCCTTCCCAGCCTCCAGAACTGTAAGAAATAAATTTCTTTTCTTTATAAATGGCCCAGTCTGTGTTGTCCTGTTATAACAACACAAAACAGACTGAGACAAATACATGGGGCAAGTTACTCCCATCTGGAGGGGTAAAGGGGCTGGAGACGGGAACTGGCCCATGGCACAGGGCTGTGCTGACAACTAAATGAGATTAGTTACTTTGAAAATTTTCTGAAAAGCAGCAAATTCTATATAAATACAGGTAATCTGTGATATTTAGGAAGCTACAAATGTGTACACCTAGGAATTCTCAAAACTTCAGTGTATACTTCCTATAACACTTTACCTTTTTTGACTAAAATCCATCATTTTCCTAACCTTTTCATGAGCCAGTGGCATGGACCATCACAGCATTCAGAACTAAGATCTCACAGCTGGAATCCCGGCTCAGCCACCTTCCCCCACGTAGCCATGCACACACCACCTGACCTCTCTGAGCTTACACTTTCTCCTGTGTAAACTGGCGCTAATTAGTCTCCGGTTGGACGTTCACTGTGCTGGTTAGAGCCGCCTCTCTGCAAAGCACCAGCCTCGAAGCATCGCACACAGTGGGTCTGAGTGAGGCAGATCCTCCCAGAGACGCCTGCGTGCAGCAATAGCAGTAGCTCTCGATGCAACAGCCGCTTGCTATGGATCGTTTTATTCCTCAAAAGAACAATGCTAACAAGCTTCCACAACTTCAGAAGAGTTATCTGGGCCACACTCCCAGGGCTATAGCAAGAAAGAATCGTGCTATGTGGTGGGCTACGGCTGCAAGTTGGCTCTGCCCCTTTACCCTGTGTGGGACCCTGGTCAAGTTACTCCCACACTCTCTGCCTCCCTTCCCTGACCTGGACAACAAGGGTGATGAGAATGGGCCGCCTGACAGGGTAGAGGGCAGGCCATGCCTGGCACGAAGTACACGCTCTGTACATCCCAGCTTTGCCCCGTGGATGCTCCAGGCTTCTCATCTGTGGTCATGAGCACAGATATGAAGCAACTGAGGGCCAAGAGCCTTCCGTTATAAGGACAAGGGTAGGGTGGGGCTGGGGTCTGCCTCCCAGCCTGTACCAGGTAGGAATCTTGGGATGGCCAGAGATGAACATGGGTCCAGGAAGGCTTCCGGAGGTGGGTGCCCTGCTACATTCATCTGGCCACCCCAGCATGGGCCTTGCTGGAGGAGGTGGTGAGCAAATGTTTGGAGCTAAATAAAGGGTTTGGATTTGGGCCTGAAGCCTCGGGTAGAACATAATTAAGTGGAAAGAAAGGATGAGAATATTTCAGAGGAACTAGGGTGGAGAAGAGTGATCACCCTACAGAGCCACTGGGCCCCTGCAGAGAGCAGTCACCATCCTCAGACATGAAGTCTATCTTTTTAGCTTTGATAAGAAAATCTGCTTTGAAATCTTCAAGCAGGAGGTTTGTGCCTCTCTCCTTAGGAATAAAAACAGGGCTTCTCAATCAGTGATTCAATGAGAAAGAAGAGAAAGTCCAAAAGCAGATCCGAGGACAGACGCAGGAACGTGAAACCCCTGAAGCTGACCCGTTGGCCCTGTGCTGGGATATCCCCTACACTCACAGCAAAGCAACTTCAGGTGGGTTACAGACTTAAAACAGAGAAACCACAATCTCATAAAAACACATACTTAAAGATTCTTGGGTAGGAGAGAAAAGGTCAAGCATTCACAAAAGGCAAAAATTTAAATCTCCGTAGAGCAAAAGCATCAAAGAGCAAAAATGTCAAACCACAAGTTGGAGAAAAATTATTTGTAACTCATAATAAACCACAGGGTAATATTCTCAATAGACTAAGAAGTTTTACAAATCAAAATTGTTTTAAACAACACACCAGTAGAAAAATTAGTATACATAATGAAGAAGTAATTATCAAAAGAAGAAAAGCAAATGGCCAAGACACAGAAGACAAAATAACCAAAGAAACAAGAACTGGAATAATCATTTTCACTAATCATATTGGCAAAGTTTTCAAACATTCGTTGCTGGCACAATTCCAGGGCAGTGCTCTCCTCATCACTCTGTGGTTACAAACTGGCCTGAGTTTCCTGGAGAGCCGACTGGCAGTTTCTGTGAAAACTTTATGGACTGCTTTTGCTCAGTTGCTTCCCTGCTAGAATCTATCCTAGGGGAATACTCCACAAAAATGGGCATGGCAAGGGACTGGCTAAATAAACCATGGTGGACCCAACATGGGGCATGAGATGTTCATCACACCTGCTGTATGAAAAGTGGGTCACGAACAACATGGTCCCATTTTTCAGGGAGAAAAACCCCACATCAGACATTCCTTGACATCATAACCTTAATGATAAGGATTAAACCAAGAAAGCGATTTCCATTTGGGGATAGAGAAATGAGGCTGTTTGAAAAAAGAAAATTCTTAGAAAGGTAAGGTGGAAAGCTCCTCATGAGGGCAGGGAAAGAAAAGAACAGAGGAAATGGGACGGGGGAGGTTGAGGCCAAGGAAATAGAGGAGAAATTAGGTCAGAGACAAAAGCATGAAAGGCACCCAGCAGGTGAGAGTCCAGATGTCAGGTATGCAGCATAACAGATGGGATTTTAGAGGCCCCCAAATGTGTTGGTTGGGAGGTGAGGGCCAAAAGCAATAACTTTCTTTCCTTGTGCCTGCAACACCATTAGTGGGTAAAACTGGAAGGTAACCCCATTTATAACCAAATCCAAAGGAGCTAGGAATAAACCGCACAGAATGTTCAGGAGAGAGAAAAAGTAGTATTTCTGTATTGAGAAATAAAGAAGTGGCCGGGCACGGTGGCTCACGCCTGTAATCCTAGCACTCTTGGAGGCCGAGGCAGACGGATCGTTTGAGCTCCGGAGTTCGAAACCAGCCTGAGCAAGAGTGAGACCCCGTCTCCACTAAAAAAATAGAAAGAAATTAGCTGGACAACTAAAAATATATAGAAATAAAAATTAGCCAGGCATGCCTGTAGTCTCAGCTACTCGGGAGGCTGAGGCAGGAGGATCGCTTGAGCCCAGGAGCTTGAGGTTGCTGTGAGCTAGGCTGATGCCACGGCACTCTAGCCTGGGCAACAGAGTGAGACTCTGTCTCAAAAAAAAAAGAAAAGAAATGAAGAAGAAAACTTACCAGCAAACTAGACAGGATCAGCCTCAAGCCACCACCCCAAATCAACACCCCTTCTCCTCCTGCCCCTGCCCCATTCCCTGGCCTGGTCTCTGCTCATTCCTGCCTTTGCCAGACCCCTCCTCCATCCTGGTCCTTAAGTGTCCCTCCCTCCAGCACTGGCTTTCAGCATACCTGGGTCATTCCTGTCAAAACAAAACAGGCCTTCCTTTGCCCCCATCACTCCTACCTCTGCCCCTCTCTGCCCCTTCACGGTCCTTCTAAGCTGTTTCCAGCTGTCCTCTAGAGTCTAGGCCACCTCTCCACTCTCTGCCAAGTGGCTTCAGCCTGTGGACCTCACCTACCTCCACCGACCCACTCACCTTGCCTGACCTCCACGCACCTCTATTGGCCTTGGCATTGCCAGATTTGGCCCACATTTTGTGATCTGATCTATTCGACTGCTCAGAGGGCTTTGACACCACTGAAAGGCGCTCGGAAAAGAAGGAGCCTGGCTCCATAGGAAGGTGGGGGGGTCAAACTGTTCTGGACAGGGAGGTCCCCAAAGACTCTGACCAAGAAGTGATGCTGAGCTAAGTGCTGAAGAAGAAGAAAGGGCCAACTCAGTGGGGGGGAAAAAAACAGAACATTCCAGATGGAAGGCACTGGTGTATGAAGGGAAAGCAAGGAGCCAGGGAGGAGGGCCTGGGTCACAGGGCCGCTGGGCCCAGGAAGGAGTTATACTGTTTCCCCAGGGGACTGCGGGATTCAAGCAGGGTGCTGTGTTTTGAAAAGACCACACTGGATGCTGTGTGGAGGGTGCGCGAGAGAGCCAGGTGTGACGGGAAAGACCAGGCAGCTGTCACAGCACCGGAGAGAGAGGGCAGAAGTTTGGGACGGGGTCATGGTGTGGTGGTGATGAGAAACGAGGCATGTGAAAGGCACTGTGAAGGGGACAAGTGGGAGGACGTGGTGAGCACAGGGGTTTACACCTCCCCACAGCACGTGGTTCACACACGTGGTGCCGCACTGATGGAGCCCAGCAGTGAGGAAGAGGGGCAGTTTGCATACCGACCACGGGCTCAGGCTCAGCCGTGGTCCGGGATGGCACAGACTGTCCGCCAGGCAGGAGGCTCAGAGGTCAGCGGGGCCTGGGGAAGGTCACCAAGGGGCTTGTGAGCTTGGACCTCATCCTGCTGAAGGGCAGTGGGAGCTTCTGCAGACCACTGGTCTGACACGCGATGGGACTTCTCAGCTGCTTGAAGGCTCACTGAGGCAGTGACAGGGCCAGCAGAGGAGGGACTCACCAAGACACAGCACTGCAGCCAAGCTTGGAGCTGCACAGCCAAGTCATCCAGGGCCTGGGAAACCCTCAGCACCAATTCCATCCTGCCCTGGTCTTCCCTGGCGAGGGTCCCAGGGAAATCGCCTCTAAGGCCACATGAGCCAAGTCGCAGGGGTGGGTGGAGCCAGAGCTCTTGGTTCTTCCATACAATTCAGATGAGGTTTTACATTTGTTTAATTTCCAAAATGAGAATGTCATTGCTTGCATTTTGGTTAACATATTGACTCACACGAGGCAGTCATGTCAACAGGGCAAAGGTACCATCTAATCCAACTGCCAGGCCCAGTGTGGGCACTGCCAGTCCGTTAGCTCTTTAACCATCACAACAGCCTGCTAAGGACATAGCATTCCCATCACCATCATCATCGCCAGTTTACAGGTAAGGAAACTGGCTCAGAGAGGTTAAGTGACTTGCCCAACATCACCCAGCTAGGAGCTGGGTCTAAGGACCATAATGTACCTCATTCCAAAGTCTGGGTCCCTAAGCATCAGGCCACACTGCATTCATCAAACCCAACAGGCCAGCAGTGGGCCCGCCAAACCCAGTTTAGGTGTGTTTACTGAGAGCGTACAGGACTGCAGACAAACTACAGGGCAGCTGGGGAGAATTCCCAGACAGCTGTGCATAAGCAACCCCATGCCTTCATGCCCACCTCAAAGCCACCCATCACCACTTCCCCCACCAGCAAAACAGGCACATCCATCATGACTATATGAGGCCACAGCAACAGAAGGAAATAGCCAGGCCCCTAAGCGCTGCCAGCCCCGGTTCTGCAGAGTTCAGACACTGGGACTCCCGGGATGGCAAGTATTAGCTTCCTATGGCCGCTGTAATAAACTGCAGGCATACCTCGTGTTACTGTACTTCACTTTATTGCACTGCACAAATAGTGTGTTTTTTACAAATTAAAGGTTTGTGGCAACCCTGCATCCAGCAAGTCTATTGATGACATTTTTCCAACACCATGTGCTCACTTCATGTCTCTCTGCCACAATTCAGTAATTTTGCAATATTTCAAACTTTCTCATTATTATTATATCTATTATGGTGATCTGTTATCAATTATCTTTATAACTATTGTAATTGTTTTGGGGCTCCACAAACCACATTCACATAAGACGGCAAACTTAATTGATAAATGTCGCACGTGTTCTGACTGCTCCGCCAGGCAGCCATTCCCCATCTCTCTCCCTCTCCTTGGGCCTTCCTATTCCCTGAGACACAGAAATATTGAAATTAGGCCAAATAATAACCCTACACTGGTCTTTAAGTATTCAAGTGAAAGGAAGAGTTGCACAGCAATCAAAAGCTATAAATGATCAAGCTTAGTGAGAAAGAACGTCAAAAGCCAAGACAGGCCGAAATCTAGGCCTCTTCCACCAGTTAGCCAAGGTGGGAATGCAAAGGAAAAGTTCTTGAAGGAAATTAAAAGTGCTATTCCTGTGAACACACCAATGATAAGAAAAATAAATAGCCTTATTGCTGATATGGAGAAAGTTTCAGTGGTCTGGATAGACCATCAAACCAGCCACAACATTCTCTTAAGCCAAAGCCTAATCCAGAGCAGGCCCCAACTCTCTTCAATTCTGTGAAGGCTGAGAGAGGTGAAGAAGTTGCAGAAGAGAAGCTGCAAGCTAGCAAAGGTTGGTTCATGAGGTTTAAGAAGCCATCTCCATAACACACAAGTGCAAGGTGAAGCAGCAAGTGCTGATGGAGAAGCTGCAGCAAGTTACCCAGAAGATCTAGCTAAGATCACTGATGAAGGTGGTTACCCAACAGATTTTCAGTGTATATAAAATAGCCTTCTAATGGAAGAAGATGCCATCTAGGACTTTCACAGCTAGAGAGAAGCCAATGCCTGGCTTCAAAGCCACAAAGGGCAGGCTGAATCTTGTTAGAAGCTAATGCAACTGGAGACCTTAAGTTGAAGTCAGTGCTCATTTACCAACCCAAGATCCTAGAGCCCTTAAGAATTATGCTAAATCTACTCTGCCTGTGCTCTACAAATGGAACAGCAAAGCCTGGATGACAGCATCTCTGTTTACAGCATGGTTTACTGAATAATTTAGCCCACTGTTGAGACCTACTACCAAGAAAAAGAAGATTCCTTTTAAAATATTACTGCTCACCCAAGAGCTCTGATGGAGATGTACAATGAGATTAATGCTGTTTTCATGCCTGCTAACACAACATCCATTCTGCAGATCAAGGAATAATTTCAACTTTCAAGTCTTATTTCAGAAATACATTTCATAAGGCTATAGCTGCCATAGGTGATAATCGCTTTGAAGGATCTGGGCAAAGTAAATTAAAACCTCTGGAAAGAACTCACCAGTCTAGATGCCATTAAGAATATTCATCATTCATGGGAGGAAGTCAACATATCAACATTAACAGGAGTTTGGAGGAAGTTGATTCCAACCCTCATGAATGACTCTGTGGCTTCAGTGGAGGAAGTCACTGCAGATGTGGTGTACAAGACAAGAGATCTAGAAGTGGAACCTGAAGATGTGACTGAATTGCTGCAATCTCATGATAAATCTTTCGTGGATAAAGGAGTTACTTCTTATGGATGAGCAAAGAAAGTGGTTTCCTGAGATGGAATCTACTCGTGGTGAAGATGTGAACATTGTTGAAATGACAATAAAGAATTAAGAATATTAAGTAAACTAAGTTGATTAAGCAGCAGCAGGGGTTGAGAGGCCTACAGTTTTGAAAGAAGTTCTATGTGGTCTTATTTTAAGAAACTGCCACAGCCACTCCAATCTTCAGCAATCACCACCCTATCCTAATCTGTCAGCAGACATCAGCACTGAGGAAAGACCTTCCACCAGCAAAAAGATTATGACTTGCTGAAGGCTCAGATAATCATTGACATTTTTTAGCAATGGAGTGTTTTTAAATTAAGGTATCTGTATATTTTTAGATATAGTGTTTACACAATTAATAGTGTAAACATAACTTTATATGCACTGGGAAATCCAAAAATTCATACGACTCCCTTGATCGCACTATCTGCTTGATTGCATTGGTGTGGAACTGAACCTGCAATACCTGCAACATCTGCGAGCTAAGCCTGTGCTACAGACTTGGTGACTGAAAACCAGATTTGGATGCTCTCACAGTTCTGGAGGGCAGAAGTCAAAATTCAGTATCGCTGGGCTGGCGGGTCCTTACTCTCTCTGAGGCCTCTGGGGAGAATCCTCCCTTGCCTCTTCCAGCTCCTGGTGGTTGCTGGTGTTCCTGGGCTTGTGGACGCATCACTCTACTCTGTTTTCACATCACCTTCACCTGTGTGACTTTCTAACCTCCCTCTGTTTCACTCTCATGAGGACATTTGTCATTAGACTTAAGCCCACCCAACTTAACCCAGGATAAACTGCTCCTTTCAAATTCTCAATCATGTCTTTTGCCACAGAAGGTAATAGTCACAGGTTCTAAGAGTTAGGACATGGCAGTATCTTCTTGGGGACCTCCATTCAGCCCACAACAGACACCACATGTAAATACCAGCCGACAGGCAAGGTCTGTCTGCAGCAGCTGCAGAGAGTACTGCACACTTTTACCTGAAAGGCAGCAGAGCCTAGAGACTAAAGCACAGGCTTCAGGCTCACACCAGCTGTGTGGTCTTGGGAAAGTTTCTTACCCTCTCTGTGCCTCAGCTTCTTTGTCTGTAACAACAATCCCTATCTCCTAGGGTCTGGCAAGTCATACATGCAATATCCCACACCAAGCACATGGAACAGTACCTGGCAAGCAGGAGTGCTCAGTGTTGGCCAAGAAGTGTTCCAAATTCTTGAAATCCATTGTCTTTCCCCAAACCTGCTCTTCCTCCTCCTCAGGGCCTTATCTCTGTAAAGAGCCTTTTGGCCAATCATCCAGGTCCAAAGCCTGCAAGTCCACCTAGATGACCCCCCTCCCTCCCTCTTGCATCCAACTAGTCCCCAAACCCTACCAGAGTTAGCGCTTAATCCTTCTCATGTGTCCTCCCCCTGCCGGCAGTGGCCCTGGCAGTGGCCACTGACTCCCTCAGGCCTTCCCTGCTCTGGCCTGGACCTCTCCAGCTGCCTTCTCACTAACTTCCCCACCCTCAGCTTCCCCCCTCCTCCTCTTCCACCCCGGGACAGCCACCCTTCTACAAAGCGAATATGACACTGATGGTGGTTAAGGACAACAGCCAGGGCTGGCCTCACAAAGTTGCAAAGGGCCCTGAGGTTTGAATGGCCCACGCTCAGTCTAATGCTCCTTTGAAATTCTTAATCACTTTTGAACAAGGGGGCCCAAAAACTACACAGCCATTCCTGACAACTGACTGGCCTCAACCATGGGCTTCCACAGGCCAGGCACTGAGCTGAGAGCATCCCGTAGGTCAGCTCCCTCAACACTCACCTTGAGTGTATTGCTATCCTCATTTCACAGATGTGACCTGCCCAAGGGCACATGGCTTTTTCATGGCTCTCTGGATGTCTTAAATATCATTTGTGAGCACCTCAACTTGAGAATTAAAAGATAACTGAATGCACTGAATGTTTGAATTTAGAGCATGCCAGAAATGACAGGTGGCTTGGACCAGACAGCCTGACCCCTGGTACTATTTGGACATTGTCTCCCAGAGATGATAGCATGGAGCCAATCAGAAAGGAACCTACACTCCAAACCACCCCTGGTGTTCTCTAAGAAGATACATAAATGGTCAACGAGCACACAAAGAGATGTTCAGCATCACCATCAGGGAAATACACTCAAGACCACAATGACATAGCACTTTACACCTAATACCCTCCTTATCCCCACCACCAACAATCTCACCACCACCACCACCATCATCACCATCATCACCACCATCACCATCATCACCACCACCACCATCACCATCATCGCCACCACACC
>VBSM01001118.1:4737660-4760527 GCA_008086735.1 Cheirogaleus medius
TCACCACCACCAACAACAACACCACCACCACCATCACCATCACCATCACCACCACCATAACCACCACCATCATCACCACCATCACCACCCCCACCATCATCACCACCACCATCCTCACCCTCACAAGAAACAGAGAGAGCAGGATACAGAGCCTGCTGTAATGTAAACCATGTCAACTCCCTTCAGTACGTGTTCTGTAGGGAATGCCAAGATCACAAGGGCAAAATGGCAATGGGTGTGGGAAGAGAGAATCTTTAAGTGTCTTAAATATTGGTGATTCGACCTCAAAAACTACCTAGAGCAGGAGTGCCTTGAAGGCAGGACTGTGTTTCTCTCATCTCGAAACTCCAACTCCCCACCCAGCATGGAAGTGGGGCTCATCTGTTGACTGAATGAGTCAACAAGCCCTGACTGTGCAAAGTCGCTTCACTACTCAGTTTATGCTTCTGTTAAGTAGGGACAATGCTGGTCTCAGATCTGCTGATGTGTGTATTCCTGCAGAGCCACGTAGACATTCAATAGCCAAGAATTACTGATATTTCTCATTGATAACCAAAAACTAACAGTAAAGCAGAGTTTCTAATGTCTTTCCACGGTCTCCCCAAATGATGCTGACTGCTCTTCCCTGGACCCATCCCACACCACGCCATGCAGGAATTCCCTGCCCCACTCTTTGTCCTTAAGGTGCATCCTTCTGCTTCTAATGTCTAGGCTCCCGTGGCCAGACCAGCATGGACCCCTCTGGTCTGACTTGGCAGGAGAGCCCAGGAGAGCTGCTCAGAGCAGAGGCGGCTTTCCTCAACACTGCCTGACCACATTGCCTGGGAATCCAGCCCCCTAGCTTTACATCCTGCTGAATTTTCAACTTCCTTGAGCTGGCAGTGACCTGTTTTCTTGGCACAAACCAGGGGAGATAACATTAATAAATCCCATCTGCAGAAAACAGTGCTTTTAATGAGGAAGTAGTGGGGATGATGGAAAGATAGAGACCCACCAGGCCATGTCTAATACTGTGCTGCACCAGCCCTGGCCTGTGTTCCTTCCTGTCACTTCTGAGACCTTTGGCTAGCTAGGCCTATTCTGAGCCACAGGAGAAGAAAAGGACCCAGCCCATGGCCATCCCGCCTGCCCAGCCCACACAGGACACTAGTGCCAGGCCAGAATCAGCCAGGTCATAGGAGCCCTAGGGTGGCAGTGACCACATTCCCAAAAGTTACCTTCTCTGTCCCTATGTGCTCGGGGCCCTGCGACTGTTCCCAGGGGCTGGAAGAGATGTTCAAATGAGAAAGCTTCCCTTACCTGCAAGGATCTGCTCGTGTGGCTTCCTCGCCCAGGACTCCTTCTCTGACCCTCCATTCACTCCATAAACACTGACTGCATCTCCTGGGCTCCCAGCTCGAGTGCAGACTGTGGGTGAAATGGGAACAGTGGCTGCACTGGCGTTACCCAAGATCCAGCTGGAGAGGTAGCTAGTTATCAGGTGACTGCACTGGGCTGAGATCAGAGCCTGAGGGCTTCCTGGAAGAGGTGTTTCCCCAGCTGAGTCTTCAAGGGTAGCAGGAGGCTAACCAGGTTAACAAAGGATAAACTATGAAAAGAAGAAACCAAGCCCTAGGAGAGGTTCACACGTGTATGTTTTCCCAAAAGCATGGGAACAGTTCAGGAGGTCCCACTTCCACCCAGTCCACAGGGAGGGAGGGATGGAGAGAAATAAGGTCTAGTAATTTTTTTGTTCTCTTCTCTAAGTGAATAGCTAGAACTACAAGTACTACTTCAGTAATCCTAAAAGGTAATAAAACTTTAAGAAAAATGTAGAGGAAGGAAAGAAATGAAGATTTGAAGGAAAACTGGTCTGAAACAAAGATTCTAAAATTATAATGATTCCTCTATTGAGGCACAAATGAATTTCATCAAAAACCTCTGACTTTATCTCAAAACTGGCCCCCAAGAGGCCACCCAGAATGGAACTCTGGAGCAAGCTGCCCACCCTGCCTGAGGCAAAGAAGACAGGAAGGACTGAGACCACAGGACAGACCGATGGACACCGCAGCTGCCCAAGATGCCTCTGCCACTAGGAACACTTTTTAAAAAACTTTTTATATTGTAAAGTTTCAAAAAACCTACAGCAACATTCTAAGAATAGCACGATGAACTCCCTTATATCATCTAGATTCACCAATTGTTCACATTTTTCCTCATCTGTTTTATCTATCTGTAAAGATAGATATGTGTGCGTTTGTGTGTGTGTGTATTTTGATGGATCATCTGACAGTAAGTTGCAGATATCATGACATCTCACCCTAAATGCTGTGCTTTCTCTCTTAAGACCAAGGACATTATAAAATCACAACACAATTATCAAAATCAGAAGTTGTGTTATTGATACATTCCATATTCAAACATCACCAATTGTCACAATAATGTCCTATCTAGCAAATGATCATTTTTCTTGATTCAGGCCTCAGAACACTTATTAAAGACCTGGATGCAGCCAGGTCTCACAGTACTTGTGGTTCACAAATAATGCAAACCACAAACTTCCCCAAAATAATTAAGTGGAAAAATAAAACATAATGATAATCAAGAAGAATCATCATCCCAGGTCAAGAATAGTCTCTGACACATAACAAGGCATGGCGGAAGGGTTCTGGGTGCAGCAACAGAGGACAAAGAATCCTTGGTTGATGCCAGACTTAGTCGTTGGCTCTATGTTTAAGAAATCAGGAGTCACACACCCTCAGGCCTGCTGATCCCCTCTGTCCTTGAAAGCTAGCAGCATAGACCAGAGCGGGCCATGGTGCAAAAGAGCAGGGGACCTGGGCTCACACCTCTCAACCTGCCGGGTTCTGTGAAGAAGTCTCACTGCTGCTGCAGGCCTCAGTTTCCCCATCTGCAGAACCCTAGCTCTTCCCTAACACCCGATGGAGCACCTACAACATGCTCCCAGCTCAGCCTAGGCTCTCTTGAAAGGGACCAGGCCCACACCCTTGTCTCCCACTCTGGTCCCTCAGCACCCCAAGCTAAACCATGACACCCAGGTGGCCCCAAGTCCTGTCAAGGGCCAGTTCTTTCTGCCCCCCACTCTGTTTTTCCCCCTGGCCCCTTCCTCTCCCTCTAGCCATGCATGCAGCCACATCTGCCCCCTCAACCATGGCCACCCTCAGCCATGCAGTCCTGATCCAGAGGTGATCACCACTACTTTTCTAAGAACCATAAAACAATGAAATATACTGGCAGACTCTCCCTGGCTCCCCTACTACCCTGAGCATAAAAACCAAACTCCTTGGCCTGGACAAATCCTTTCCTCACCGGGCTCCCTGCCTCCCCTTACCACATGTCCTCGAACTCTCCTTGCCTACCAAACTCACCAACATCGGGGAACAGCAACACTGACAGGCAGGGAGATGGCATTCTCCAGGGGACTGCTGAGGCCATGAAGGCTTAGAAAGGTGGAGGAACTTGCACGAAGTCACACAGCTCACATGTGATAGGACCAGGTCACAAATAAGTGAGCTCCAAACAGGCTGCCTTCATTCCACATTAAAATGTAAAATGTTTCCTCAGCACTCTCTCTCTGTGTGCACGCTGCCTCTGGACAAAGCCTGGAAGAACACTAAAACAGTAGTGCAGGTGGTGGGAGTACAGGCGAAAGCCATTGTTTTTTCTTCTTTCAATACTTTGGTAATTCTGGATACAGTTTTCAATGTTCACAGTGGTAATAATGACTAGTGTCAGCAGGCACTAAGAGATAAAGAGTCTCCCAAGCACCTCATTCATTGCTTATCACTGATACACTATGTACGGGTGATAAAACTAGTGGCCTGATTTCAGCTGAGGACTCACCCCAGCGTGGCTGACACAGGCAGGATTTCCCGCCTACCCATCTCTGCCCAGACAGATGGACATTGGCCTAGAACACCACACCCTGCCCGTACCAGGGTGCCTGCCGATCCTTGACTCTCTGCACCTGCAAAAGACTTAGGATTCAAGGCTCAGACTTTTTTTTCCAATTAAAATAACAGATGTCTCAGAGCTCCCTTTAATGATATTTAAAGATTAAACGTATATTTACTCAACAATCATTTTGACTCATCAAGGCCCTTGTCCTCTCTGAACCTGTTTCCTGAGGTTCCATGTAACAGAGCTAATAATGCTACCACTGTCCACAGGGCTGAAACTGAAATTCCTAAAGCAGATGAGGAAACCTGCTCAATATACACACAGTTGGAGCTAGTGTCATTACCATCTACTGAGAACCTATTAAGTGCCAGAGAGTTTGCCAGGCACTAAAGATACAGAGATGAACAAGGCATAGTGCTCCCCTTGAGTGATCAGAGGTCTAGTGAGGAGGAGGAAGGACCATAAATCTCTAAAGGACCTGAATTTGACCTTGAGCACAGCAGGGAACCATGGAAAGGTTTCTGCCTGGGCAGAAAAGGTCAGACCTCCATGTATTTCAAACCAGTTGTTCCAGGGTCAACATGGAGGACTCCCTGGAGGCAGAGAGACAGTGCTGAGGCTGCACCCTGGTCTGGTGGGGTAAGAAGAAGCCTGAGGTGAGCCATGAATATGAACATTTTAGGAGGCAACACCAGATAGGAATTACAGCCCAACTGAATGGGAATAGGGAAGAATTTCCAAAGCTCAGCTGAACTGTACATTTTAATCTATTTACCAAGATGTTTATCTCTCCTACCACAGGACTGCTTTTCTGCAGAAATGGGAAGCAGCACTGAGCGACATCACCCTGACCCACTCAGAATGGGGCAGCGGGGTCAAGGAATTAGGGCTGGGAAATAATACCTCCATGTTTACAAGTGGGGAAACTGAGGCTCACAGTGGTGAAATGACTCACCCAAGGTTCAACTTAACATGCAGAGGGACCCGAGACTTGAGCACAGATCTATCTGGCAGGAGGGCTCACTTTATTTGCCCTCCCCACAGTGGGGGAACTTGCAGAAGCACTGACAGTGTGGGTGACCAGAAGGGGTTGAAGAATGTTTCAAAATTATGAGAAAGGCACAAATTTTGTTGTCATGAACAATGATCACTGTCTAGAAACCCACTGGCATCCTGAAGCCACAAAAAGAGCTTGGGGTGAGAGGCATTAGTAGCCAGATGTCACTCTTTCCAAAGGAAAAAATATTTAGCAAACATTGATGTAGAGAAGGAGTGAGCTCCAGATTAGAGGGGACTTAAAAAGTTTATAAACTACATCATCACCTACTCCAACAAGCCCTCCATGATTTGCAAGGCTCCTGCCTTGCAGGAGTGTCTGGGCCTCCTGGGAAGAGCATAGGAAAAAAAGCCTGAACTTCACTGTCAGTTAGACCTAGAGTCAAATCCCAGCTCTGGCGCTTACTGCCTATACGATCTGTGTCATAACTTCTCTTCCTTGAGTCCTGAAGCTGTTGCAGGGATTAAGTGAATTAAGGCACCCACTGAGGCAGAACAGCCTCAGAACACCCACAGACGCAGATAACAGCTGTGTTAATATCGACTGCACCCCTGGACATCAGGGCGACTCCCTCCTTCCCCGCAAGGCCGCCGCCCACGTCAGAGCCCCGCGGCCCGGCCCCTCCCTAGCGCCGCTCTGACGCGGGTGGGGAAGTGGCCTCAACTTCAAGGCAAATTCGTGCTGAAGAGGTAATAACCCATATCCCCAACCCTGCCGCTTCCGCTTCCGGGTGCACACAGCCTCACTTCCTGCCACGGACTCTTAAAGTCAGACTTGACCCCTTCCTTTCCGCTTCCTGCCACGCCCGGTCCCGCCCTTGGTCGCGCCCTGCTGGGTGGGGGAATGGAGAGAAGGCCGCGGAAGCGCAGCCCCTCGACGACGAAAGCGAGCCCTGCACGGCTGGTGGCTCTTTCTGCGGGGGACACGCGGCCGCCTTTGGTAGCGGCTCCTCCTTGTTCCCTACCACGTCCTCTGGTCACTCCCCAGAGAGGCGTCCACTGACCTGCCCCCACCCAAACCCCGGCACACCCCGTCTGCCCCTCACAGCCCGGGTGCCTGATGGCAGTCCCTCCCTCTTCACATGGGCTGCCCACGGTGCCGCCGGCCCGCCACACCGGACCTGCATGTGTTAGGAACTGTTTCTCCGGGATGTCTTCAGAACGGATCGCCAAGTCTAAAACGGTCAGGTTACAAAGTTGGTACAGCATGTTCCCAGGAAAAGTAAAACTAGCATCTAGGTTCAGAGGGAAAAAAGAAAAAGACTACAGGGTGCTTTTCGAAGCTTTTTTGCTCTTTTTCATGAAATGAAATCTTGTTCAGCAAGCCACGTGAAGCTTATCTTGGAAGGACTCACCTAGGCCTCCCATGCCACCTTTACTGAAACCACCTGGACAGCTCCGGTGTGGGTAGAGAGAGGGCTGAGGTTCTCATCACTGGACCTCAGTCTTACTAACTCTGACCCTTCAATGACCGTTTGACCTCCTGGGATGTTAGTTTCCGCCTGCTTTCTTGCATGGTAGTTGAGAAGTTTAGAGAGGAACACAAAGCACCCTCCCAGGGGGGCACTCAGTACATGCTACGGCCAAGATGCAGACTGGGTGGAGGGACAGGAAGGCTGAGCCCCAGGCAAAGAGACCCTGTCCCATCCACAACCACCTGCCTCCCCTGCCTTTCGGAAACCCCCACAGGCGCTGTAAAGGGACAACACTGCAAAGCCACAAACACACAGGAAACCAGGCCTGTTCCCTGCCCCCCACCCCTCGAGACACACACACACATGCACGTCCACCTCCTCTGCAAAGGTGACCCTGCCCGTTGTGCCAGGCAGAGAACAAGAGAAAGGAAGTGGCCCAGGGTGACCTCAAGTCAGGCTGCATGGGTCTCTCAAGGTATCACTCCTGCCCCTGGGCCCAAAAGCAGCAGCTAAACTAAGAGCTGCCATTTATAAGAGCCTATATGCCAGGCAGTGTGCTGGACACACTTCATCTTAATCCATACTCAAAATCTCCTTGTAAAACAGGTAACAGTATTGTCCCCATTGACAGATAAGGAAACTGAGGCTCAAAGAGGTAAAGTCACCCACCTACAATCCACAGCTTAAAAAATAACACAGCAAGAACTTGAACCCAGGTCTGTCTGAATCTAAGACCACTTCCTAGCTTCCCAAAGAATTGGGTCTGTTTTGTGTTCTATCCCTAGGAGTAGCACCATGCTAGGCATTCTCTTAGATGGCACCCAAGAACATTTTTAAGCATGACCAGCTAGGCTCCTTCCTGCACACAATGCCTTGGCCCTCCAAAAACAAAGCATATTGACAGAAAATTAAATGCCACTGAATTAGCCCCAACACTTTCATAAAACAGTAGTTTCAAAATATCCCAGTTCATGAAATGCTTTCAATATCATCAGAAAATCACCTACCTCAATTCCCCACCAAACATACCCAGAAACAATTTCTGATAAAATAGCTACTCATAACATATTCAGAACCCACATAAAATTCTCACCAAATAGTGGAATGAGAGTTGTTTATCAACATTCAAGAGAACATAATGAAGTTTCCTTTAGAACATTCTGTACATGTGGAGTTTTCTTTTTTCTTTAACTTTCCATTGTAAAATCTTACTAGGTGCTTAACAGGAGAGAAACCTTGAGGTGAGGATGGTCAATGGGGACCAATAACCTATGCTGCAATAAGAATTAAGCACCATGCCAGCGCCCACACCCCTCCTCCATCAGAGAAAAGTAAAATTCAACAAACATGAACCAAGTAATATCAGTCACTGATGAAATAGATCTCACCCAGTATTCTGCAGCCCTATGACATCGGTATTCTTAGTGTCCCATTTTAGCATCCCAGCAGAAAGGGACCAACATGACCCAATTAGCCAGTGGGGGTAGGAAGCTGTAGCCAGGCAGGCTGGCTCCAGTGTCCATGTTCTTACCTGCTCTGTTACATAGCTTTCAGGTGTCAGGTATTATGCTTGAACCTGAGGATAAAGCCATAAGGGTGGTCCAGGAACTGCTCCATCCAAGGGAAGGCCAAAGAAACTACATGTATTGGGTAATGAGCTAAGCCCCAGCCATTCTGCATACCTAGGACTTGATGGCTGCCCCTTCCTAGGTGATACGAGACCTCAAGTGCTTTATGCATGTAATCTTGGTGCTTACATGCTCCTGGAGAAGCAAATACTATTTTCCCCAATTTATAAGGAAGAAACTTCAGCTTAAAGTTGGTAAAGGACTTGCTCAAGTCCCTACCTGAATACAAAGCCTTTGCTCTTTCAACTGCTACTTGCTGGCTCTTGGCAAACTCCCTGCATCATTTTGGAATCTCCTCTTTATTAATGTGCAAGGGCCCCTTAAGAAGTCCTAAAAAAGGCCCCAGCCATTGGGTCATTTGTGTCTCACCTCTGCTAAAATGAGTCACAAGACTAGCAAGTAACCACACTGCCAAGAACAAGCAGGGGCAGTTAGTGACTTTCAAGCAAAGAGCAACTTCTTTTTGTGGTTTCAACATCCTTTTTACACCAGCCACCCAATGTGGCTTGATATGCCTAGAGTACTCCTCAACAGACACCTGCCAAGCACCCTGTGTGCACAAAGCTTTGTGAGACATGCTGGTGGATGGGGAAGGGGGCACAGGGTGACATATGTCATGCCTCCTCTCAAGAAAGCAGTTCCAGAAGGCAGAGGGAAAAAGAATGCCGAGACAGGTAGGGAGAGACCAGGAGCTCGAAAAGGGACACTCATTATGGGCCTGGGGTGTGCAGACCAAGATGAGCTTACTGTCAGGAGACTACCAAATTACTCACACCAGTTACCGTCAGGTTACCACCAGCTCAGTAAGACAGGAAGGTCAAGGATGACCTTATCAGGTGCAGACATCTGCAGAGTCCCTCAATGTGCTGGCCCAGGGCTGGGTGTCCCAATGGCTCCCCCATACCCTGAGGAGCTCCCAGAAGAGTCAGGAAGACACTGTGACAAGCCCAGGTGATAAGTGGGGCCAGCATAGTGAAGGAAGGGACACCTGAAGTGGGCCCAGGCAGTGGTAAAATCAGGACATGAAGATAGAGGAGCAGGGGTCAAAGAAAGGCTGAAGGGCATTTTGGCAGGCAGTGCAGCAGGAATTCGAGCTCCATTCATTCATTCAACAACCACCTGGTGCCTGACCCGTGCTGGGCCCTGTGCTGAGCACGGGGGCCTTAAACACGAACCTCACACAGCCCCTGCCCCCACAGAGCCCCAGCCAGCAGGGAGAAAGACTGAGACGGCCAACGGTCACTAGGGGCAGCAAAAAGGGCATGCGAGTAAAAGGGTGCAGGTGTACAGACAGGAGGAGCAGGGGTCCTGCCAAACTCAGGGAAGGTAGACAGTTCCCTAACATGAGGGTCGGTGTTATGGAATGAATGTTTGTGTCCCCCAAAGTCTATACATTGAAATCCTAACCCCCAATGTTATGGTTTTAGGAGGTGGAGCCTTTGGGAGGTAATTGGGTCATAAGGGTAAAGCCGTCACGATGAGATTAGTGACCGTATAAGAAGGGACACGAGAGAGCTTATTTCCACTCTCTCTCTCCACCATGTGAGGACACAGCAAGAAGGTGGCCACATGCACACCAGAAAGAGGCCTCACCAGGAAGCAAACTGACTGGCATCCTGCTCCCAGACTTCCAGCCTCCAGGAATGAGAAAAGCCCTCAAGTTGATGGTATTTTTGTTACAGCAGCATGAAATTACTGAGACAGTTGGTAAAAGCATGAGCATCAAGAGATGAGGCCGCATATGTGGCAATAAGGAGTTTGTGCTTCATCCTGGGCCAGTGGGCAGCCCCTTGAGCAGAGGAGGGACACAGCCAGGTGTGAGCTTCAGAAAGATATCACCCTTTCTTGGTACAACTGTCCCTCTTCCCAAATAACCCCTATAACTCCAGAGCCAATCCAAGGAAGGAGAGAGCAGACAAGACCTCCAGACACTCCTAGGAAGGCACAAGACCCTCCAGGTCTGTTCCTAGAGACTGGGAGCTAAGACAAGTGCTGGCTCCGACTGCAGCTCTTCCAGCTCAGCCCAGACAATGACAGTCCTGGAGGCTCCAGTTTCCCAGATCTTGTCTTGGTAACATGAGGATATGTGGAGGTTGAGACAGAACAAAGAGCCAAACATGACACTGATGGGCAGACAACAACGCACAGACACATGTGCCTTGTGGAGGGACAGTGGCTGATGTCTAAAACACAGGAGGACTGTCAGCACTCAAGGAGCTGGGGCCTGGTTTTCAAACCACTTTCCATTGAGACCTGGTGCTCCTTGAACATGCTTAGGGGGTCAGAGGTCAAACAAAGGTCTGCAGCAACAAATGCTCAATTGTTTTCCTAAGTGTTATAATTTTAAACTGCAAAAATATCACATCAACTCAAATGAGCTGCAAAGCAAATATTAACCCTGGTAGACCTCACTTCTACCTGGAAGTGAGGACCTGGGGTGCCAGGCAAACACCAGCTTTGTGCAGGTCTTGGGGTACAGTCTCTCTTGTCATCTCCAGTGAAATATATTCCGAGAATGCAAGGTGCTCACAAAATGCCACCAATGCAAATATGATATGTAAATTGTCACAACACAGAATATTTTCACAACCACAACAAAAGCCCATTAATACTCAGCCTACCACAACTGTTAAGACTACAACCGTCACCCAAACACTTTTTTTTTTTTTTGAGACAGAGTCTCACTCTGTTTTCCAGGCTAGAGTGCCATGGCATCAGCCTCGCTCACAGCAACCTCAAACTCCTGGGCTCGAGCAATCCTTCTGCCTCAGCCTCCCGGAGTAGATGGGACTACAGGCATGCACCACAATGCCCGGCTAATTTTTTCTATATATTTTTAGCTGTCCAGGTAATTTCTTTCTATTTTTAGTAGAGATGGAGTCTTGCTCTTGCTCAGGCTGGTCTCAAACTCCTGAGCTCAAACGATCCGCCCGCCTCGGCCTCCCAGAGTGCTAGGATTACAGGCGTGAGCCACTGCACCCAGCACAAACCTTTTCATTTCCAAAGTTAAAGTCATCAAATCAACCTCACTGTTCTCACTGACTGACATTATAACTAGTAAATGTTATAAGTTTAAGGTCATAAAATAAATGAGATATTAAACCATCACTTCCCTGTTTTGTATATTGGAGCAGGTGGTTTCACTATTTATTTAAAATATTTGTTTTTGAGAACACTTCATTTTGCAGATGGGGAAACAGACCCCGTCTGAGAGAGAGATGGGGTATCATGCTGGGGTATCACGATGGGGTATCAGAGAGAAATAAGGCATCATGTTGTCCTGTGACTATCATCCCTGCTCAATGGGCAGAAACCAGGTGCCCGGCGCTCCACAAATGCCCCTGGGAAGGAAAGACCACTCCAAGGCACTACAGCCAGGAGGTGGACAAGATTCAAACCCTTCAGCCTCCCCATTCCTGTACCACTGCTGGTTTTCACACTCTGTGGCCTTCACTCCTTTCCTAGAAATGACAATACAGTCCACTCCCACCATCACAAAGAGGGAGAGAATGCAGGGAGGGTTCAGTATAAGAGCCAGGGTGTCTTCTTTCCACAAGAAAATACTAGAAACCAAGCATGCTCTCCCACTGAGCACCAATTTGGAACATGTGCTTATATGCATGGGGAAGAACTACTGTCTATACTCTACGAAACAAGGGTCCCGTGCTCACCTGTAAATTCAGCAAGAGGATAGCAGTGATTCCTGCCCATCAGAGGGAACCAACAAGTCAATAACTATTTTAGAAACAACCAAATAGACAGACTGCATAACCACAGGATGAGTGGGGACCAGCCCTGTCTGCCCTAGTTCTCAAACTGAAAAGGATATTGGAATTACCCCCAGGGCTTGTGAAAAGCCAGACTGCTGGAACCCACCTGCAGAGTCTCTGATCCAGTAAATCAGGGTGGGGCCAGAGGACATGTGGTTCTAGGATGCTCCCAGGTGCTGCTGCTGTGGGCTCAGGACCCCACTTTGAGGACCCCTTCTCTGATTTGCTCAGTACAGACTCTCCTTACTGAGGCTCATTAAGGTAGGTGGTCTAGGCAATACCTTTAATAGCCTACAGCCAATTGTTCTATCTAAACTGATAAACTATATTGAAAAAAATATTTATAGGCTACAATTAAGTATTATACTAGTTCAGACTGAACAACTTAAAATTTGCCCTCAGTGCAAGAGGTCATTACCCAATTGTGCTAGACACTAAGAGAGACGAGAAGAGGAATCAGACATGGGCCTGCCCTTAGAGCACCCCCGCCCCCAGTGAAGGAGACGAAACTGCACACAGGCAGCCACCCAGCAGGAAGGGTGAACCCTGGTCAGGGCCACAGGAAGGAGAACGGGTGAGGTGTGGGGAGAACTGCACAAGTCCCAAGGTGGCACAGCTCCTAGCTGAGGGGAATGGAGCAACAGCAGACAGGGTTTCCCTATAGCTAGCCAGGGGCAGGACGGCAGATGGGCAGGACACAGACTTAAGAGCCACAGCAGGAGCGGGGAAGGCAGAGAAACAGACATTCCAGGAAGTGGGGCAGCATGAGCAAAAACATGGACGCGGGAAGCAGAGGGTGCTGAAAGTCAGTAGTCAGACTGGCCAGGAAGTAAAGGGGCAAGTCGGAAGACGCAGGATGAGAAGGGAAGGAAACAGTGGGTTAGAACTGAACATCAGCTACAGGGCAGGCACTGTGTTTGACACCATCAATTTCTAATTTCATCACACTGTGGTCAGAGAACATACTTTGTATGTTTTTCTCTCCCTTCAATTTTATTGAGCTTGTGTTAATGGACTAGCACATGGTCTATCCTGGAGAATGATTCATGGGCACTTGAGAAGAATATATACTCTGGTGTCATTGGTTGAGTGTTCTATAGATGTGTTAGGTCTAGTTGGTTTATAGTGGTGTTCAAGTTTCATGCTTCCTTGTTGATCTTTTGTCTAAGTTGTTTTATCCATCATTGAAAGTGGGATATTGAAGTACCCAACTGTTATTGTTGAATTGTCTGATTCTCCCTTCATTCCTGTCAGTTTTTGCTTTGTGTATTCTGGTGCTCTGTTGTTAGGTACAAATATGATCACAATTGTTATATATTCCTGATGGATTGACCCTTTTACCACTTGGAAAATTGCTCTTTATCTCCAGTAATTTCCTTTTTGTTTTAATGTCAATTTTATCTAATATCAGTTGCTATTTGCATAACATATCTTTTTCCATCCATTTACTTTCAATCTATTTGCATCTTTGACTTTAAAATGTGTCTCCTATAGACACTTCTGTGCTCTAAATGTTTGTCTCCCAAAAATTTATGTGTTGAAACCTAATCACCAATGTGATAGCATTAAGAGGTGAAGCCTTGGCAGGTGATTAGGTCATGAGGACAGAGCTGCCATGAATGGAATTAGTGCCCTTATAAAAAAGACCCTAAAGAGCTAGCTCATTCCCTTCTGCCACATGAGAACACAGCAAGAAGACTGCTAGTATGAGGAAGCAGGCCCTCACCAGACAATGAATCTGCTGGTGCCTTGATCAGACTTCCCAGCCTCCAGAACTATGAGAAATAAATTCCTATTGTTTATAAGCTGGCCAGTCCAAGGCATTTTGTTATAGCAGCCTGAAAGGACTAAGACAACATATACTGGGATCATATATTTTATCCAGTCTGACAATATCAACCTTTTGATTGAGTTATTTAATCCATTGTTCTTTAATATTATTGATATACTTGGATTTTTTTTTTTTTTTTGAGACAGAGTCTCACTCCGTCACTCCAGCTAGAGTGCCGAGGTGTCATCATAGCTAACTGCAACCTCAAACTCCTGGGCTCAAGCGATCCTCCTGCCTCAGCCTCCCAAGTAGTTGGGACTACCAGTGTACACCACCACACCCAGGTAATTTTTTCTATTTTTTGCAGAAACAGGGTCTCACTCCTGCTCAGGCTGGTCTCAAACTCCTGACCTCAAGTGACCCTCCCACCTTGGCCTCCCAAAGTGCTAGGATTACAGGCATGAGCTGCCACACCAGGCCTAAGTCTGCTATTTTACTTTTGGGTTTTGATATGTCCCATGTCTTTTTTCTTCCTCTATTCTTCCTTTATTGCTTTCTTCTGCATTAAATGAACCAGGCACTATGGTTGGCACATAAGTCAGAGGCAAGGACTTCAAAGATGTATTTCTTTTTTATTTAGACAGCAAAATTACCTCTCTGACAATTTTAACTTTCTTAAATGGCTCATATTCTAATCAATCACGATTTCTTCTTCTTGGTTCCAGTAAATGGGAGCAAATCAATTATTCATCCAATCATCACTGGACACCATCTACAAAAATACCCATTACCAGCTTCCTGGATTGGAGGATTTAAGGTCTACAACTTGACCTCTCCATCAGGAGGAGGAATGAGGCCATTATGTTTTGAAGATCCCCTTCAGGACACATGGTGACTCAAAGTGTGGTGACAACTGAGTGCTTCAGACCAAGGTGGCAAGAGACGGTTGGGATTCACAACAGAGTCCAGGTCGTGGGTATCTTCAAATGCTGTGACATTGTTCTCACAGGCACCTGGCATGGGTGCCAAGGAAGCTCTGATAAGCAGAGGTCCTTTCTGCACCTGCTGCAGTGAACACGTAAGACACCATCCCAAACCATTTAGCCCACATCCCTGCCTGAGAGCAACTTAACATACCCTAAACCTCCTTGCCACCTGACCTCTTAGAATACCTACAAAGCCTCTTGTTCATTAACAAATGTGAAGGGAAGCTAAAACCCATCCAGAAGCAAATTAATTGTGAAGTTCCAAAAATTAACAACTTATGCTGTGAGTTTGGTGCCCCTGAGATTTAGGGCACCCAGCACTCCCCCGTCTTCTAGCTGGAACACCACCAATTTCTGATATCCTATCCAGCAATAGGACTTAAAGTTTGTGTTTTCAGTCTGAATGTCTTGCATTAGTTTTTAGCCATCCCTATAGAAAAATGACAGGAACCATATGCACAGGCCCTCACAGACTGGCTCATCTTTGGTGGCTAGGATGTTTCCTGGGAGAGAGAGATCATGTCATCAAAGTGCACATACAACCAACAGTTTAAATAGATTAGGCACAATGGGCACAAAAGGGCATCCAGGCCCTTTTTCAAAATAAGATATCTGGTTGGCAAAAAGGACCTCATCAAGCCCCGAGCCTGGATGGCTCCAAGACTTGCTGCTGAAATCCAATTACCACCAGGTTTAATGAGCTCACTCACCCAGCTGCCCTGGCCCAAGAAAGCAGCCCTGCCAACCTCCAGAAAGAATGTTTCTCTTCCAAAGTGCATTCTGAGGGTGCAGCTTAGGAGAAAGAGAAACACCGGGCCAATGTAATAAGAAATATGACCTTCCGTGAACACAATAACACAGTGTGAGTTCTGAAGAACAGCTTTCTAACATTTTTTTGCTACTCTAAACTAAAAGCAAGCTGCTCTGTGAGGTAGCAAAATCCCAGTCTGAAGATGGGAAGGGAAACTGAGTTTTAAAGAAGCTTCACGAATGTCAGCTCTAGGTTGATACAACAATCTGGGGTATTTCAACCCTGCGTACTACGGTATTTAAAGCTCAGACAGTTGACTGTCATTAGAGGGGGCTGCTGCAGAGAACAGAGTGATGTTTTCTTAAGTGCAGAGTGTATTCTTCTATGCAAGCAAGAGAGACACACACACACGCTGTGTTCCTGTTAAGGTCCCTCCCAACACTAACCTTATGGAAATCAGAGACTAAAAGCCAAAATCCATTAACCATCTCCTGTGCAGCTTGCCGTGGCCAGGCTCTGGGAACCCCACTGTGAATGAGACATATTCCTACCCTCGTAGAACCCCCTGTCTAGCAGGGGAGTCAGACAAGTCTCTAGCAGCTGCAATACACAGTGCCCCAGGTAATGACAGAGGGATGTGGGGCAGGGGACCTGGCGTCATGCCTGGCCCAGCCTAGGGATCAGGAAGGGGTGCAGCAGGGAAGGTTTTCTGGAGGAAGGCTCATGATGGATCTTGGCACAAGTTGATGATATTCACCAGGTGGATGGAGGCAGGGAAGGCTAGCGGGCAGATCTGTCAGAGGGAAGAGCATGTGCAAAGGCCTGGCTCAGGCAGGAGCTGACAAAATCAGAGGTGAGGTGGAAGTCTCTTCAGTCCATTCCCATGGCCCCCCCACACCAGGCTCTTCCTGTCTTAATCCAGCCATAGTGACTCTAATCACTTAATCCCCATTTGCAGGGTAAGCAAGTGGGTCTCTCCTGGGGCCCAGGAAGGATAGAGCAAGTGGCTTCCGAGGAGCAGTGCTCAGGAGAGGGGCATGGCTCACTGGGGGAATAGCGAACTGATTGGGAGCAGGCTGTGGGGGCTGGAACGCCAGGCTGAGGCGGCTGCACTGTTCCTCTTTACAACATGATGTCATGGGCTACATATAGAGAGTAAAATGGTTACTATAGTGAAGCAGACTAAGATAGCTCTGTCTAACACAGTTACATATTTTTTTGTGGCAAGAGCATCTAAAATCTACTTATTTTACAAAAACCCCTAATATAATACAATTTTATTAACAATAGTCCCCACATTGTACCTTAGATCTCTAGAGTTCTTCATCCTATACTCTTTCTTTAGGAGGAGCCTGAGCTGGTTTGAACCCCACCACTGCCATTTCTACCCGTACAACCTCAGATAAGCCACTCAGTCCCCAGCAAGGAGGCGGCACAGGTCCAGTGAGGGCTGGGAAAGAAGATATGCTGCTGCCCTCAATGATCCGCACTTATTTGTGAGCACACCCCACCTCCCATCCCCAGCCCCCTTAGGCGGCACAAGGCCAGGCACGTGCAGGCAGGCGAGTGTAAAGAGAATGAGCATGACAGTGTTAGCTGAGCCCTGCAAGACTCAGGACAGAGTCCTCCCGAGCACCTCTCCACATGGAGCATGCACACCCATGACGAGGATGGGGACACCAGAGCTCCCGGGATGAAAGGACGTGTCTCCCTCACAGCTCCTAGCTGAGTCGAGGACTCAGCTCACATTCCCTCCTGAGCCTGAACAGTGGAGATGGGGTCCGCAAAACAAGAGGGCAGCCAAGTGCCCTGTGCCACGCCATGAAAATCAGCTGCCCTCATCCAGGCGGAGCTGGCGTGGGGCCGTCCCAGGCTGGGGACAAACAGCAGCCTTGCCCACATCGGGAGATGCAGGCGCTGAGGAAAAGGAACGAGAGGCTGCAAACTCTTAAATCCTGGTGTGGCTGATACTGCAAAAGGATTAAAAAGGCTAAAGCCACTGAGTGGAAGGGAATGTAAGTACAGTGGCCAAACACTCTGGGCCACACCAGCATCATCTCCTTGCTGCCAGTGGTGAGAGCCTGCTACGCACCAGGCTGGGCGCAGCTCCTGCCTGCACTCCCTCCGGCCTTCCCCACAGCCACAGCCAGAGACCCCACTCCTGCCGCCAGTGTCGCCCTACTCAGTCCCTTCAGAGAACTAATCACTGGCTTCAGTGACACGGTCAGTCTTTCATTTAGTTTGTGGGGCCACATGTGGCCCTCTGGATCCTTGAGGGCAGCCTTCTGACTGCATCCAAATCTTACGCAATAGTCCCCATGGTGTACCTTAATAAAAGGATTTGTTCTGTGAAGTTCAGATTCGGTAGTTGGGGATCTGGAGGGCCATGGGTGGCCTTGAGGCCAAAGGTTCCCCACTCCTGGTGTAGACTGTGGGTCTCCTCTCCCCTTGGGCAGGCATCTTGCCACGTCTTGTCCTCATAGGGCCCCAGTTCCTAGCAGGGCACAAAATGGCCCTCAAATGAGCATTGTCATCGCCTATCATCACACTGAGACTCTTGTTTGCACAGGAGGAACCTGAAGCACAAAAAACATTTAACTAACTTGTCTAGGGTCACACACCTCACAGAGGGCAGAGCTGGGCTGGATCCCACAGGCAACCACACCCTGAGCCTGGCCCTGCCCTCCGGAGCTGACAGTCTGCAGCTGTGGCCTAAAGAGATACAATGTGACCCCTCTGTCATTTTAAGTTTCTACTCGCCACATTAAAAAAAAGGTAAAAAGAAACAGGTGAAATTAATAATACATTTCATTTAGTCCAATAGATCTGAAAGAGTATCATGTCAAATTATCATCAATGTTAAAATTATCACTGAGATATTTTACAGTCTCTTTTTCTCATACAAAGTCTTCAAAACCCGGGGTGTATTTATTACCCGCAGACCATCTCCATCCCGACAGCACATTTCGGTGCTCAACAGCCCCCCTGGTGGGTGGCTGCTGTACTGAGACAGCTCAGCTCCAGGAGGTCCCCTGGCTACTTGGGGCAAGTGTATGAGTCACCTGGCATTAAGAAACTCACTCACAATCACAGTGACCATGACATCTACTACTAACACCAGCAGCAGCGCCCACTAGTGCACACCTATGGCACCCCGACACTGTGCTGGCCATCTGTATCCGATACCAACCCCAAGAGATAGGGCATTTCACGGAAGAAGGAAGTGAAGCTCAGAAAGATTAAGTAACGTGCTCTCTATCACAGAGCTAGCAAGGTGGACTTAGGAAATTAAGTCAGCTCAAACAATGGCAAGGAGTGCTTATTGAGAACCTACTCTGTGCCACATGGACCCGGTGCCCAAGCCCGGCTCCTGCCCTCATGGTGCTTTATTCTAGCTTCTGGGGAGGGGTGATAACAAATGAGGAAACAATCACTTCAGATCGTGATGATTCACAGAAGCAAACAGGGTGCCAACAGGGACGGGGAGGCAAAGGAGTCCCCTAGGGTGGGCAGGAGACCTCTCTAAGGAGAAGCTCAAGCTGAGATGAGAAAGGTGAAAAAAGCCAGCTGGAGCCAGGGAAGGGGGGAGCATTCCTGATAGCAAACAGCAAATACAAATGCTCGGGACAGCAGAGTCCAGCATGTTCCAGGAACCAATGGAAAGGCGGCCAGGGCTCCCTGCATGCCACCGTCTGTCTCACTGGGCCATTCTGCTGGCCCCAGTTCACCCCGCCTGCCTCACGCACTCTCATACTCTTGCTTGGAAAATGAGGAGCCCACAAATCATTCTCCAGATTTCAAGAACAAGTCCAGGCTGGAAGCTCCCAACATCTGATATGGAGAGGACATTCACAACCATTTGATGAGAGGCTGGATTGGTGAGTTAATGAGTAGGGGAGGAGAGAGTGGAAAAGCCAGCAAAACAGGACCTGGACACCCCAGGCTCTGGGAAGAAAATTTGAACACTATGAGCATTGCTTCAAACATCCATCACAACAGGTAAAAGGTGAAAACAACCCAAATGTCCATCAACAAATAAACAAACTGTGTTATATACATTCAACAGAATATTAGTCAGCCATGAAAAGGAATGAAGTACTGACAGAGGCTACAACATGGGTGAACATTGAAAACATCATGCTCAGTGAAAGAAGCCAGTCACAAAAAGCCACAAACTATCTGGTTCCATTTACGTGAAATATCCAGAACAGGCAAGACCACAGACACAGAAGCAGACCAGTGGCTGCCAGGGGCTAGGAGAGTAGAAATGGGAAGTGACTGCCAACGGGTACGGTGACTGCGCTGGGAGTGATTAAAATTTTCTGGAACTAGATAGAGTTGATGGCTACGCAAATTGTGAAGGTACTAAATGCCACTGAATTGTACACTTTAAAATGGCTAATTTTATGTTATATGAATTTCACCTCAATTTTTTTTAAAAGGGAAAGAAGGGGAGAACATGAATTTCTTCAATGTTTGAAACAGGTTGTGATGTCAATAAATAAAATCCCACATTGGAACAAGCAGCTACAAGTGACCAGCTTCCAGGAGCAACAGGACGGGGTGGGGGGAGGGAAGAGAGAGAAACAGAGGGCCCACGGCTAAATGAAGCAGAAAGCTCCTTACCAGATCGTTTCTTGCCTCCACTGTCAACCGCTCACAATCTCCACAGGAAGCAGGACACCCCTGAGTGGTCATCCCACCCCTTCCAGCCCTGAGGTGGGGACCAGCGGCCAGTCCCAGGCTCCTGACTCAAAATGCAGCCAGGGAGAAGCTTAGAGGCCAGCGCACTGACCCAGCACGTCCCTCTGACCTGGCAGGCACAAGGGCATTTCTGCCACAATGAGCCCCACTGGCAGTCCCTGGCTGGTGCACACAGAACCCCTTAAAGGGGCCCTTTGGCCAGTCCAGGCCCTGGGAGAGAAGAGAGCAGGCAGCTGTACCCGCACAGTACCTGGTCCTCCACAGCCAGGTCAGGAGCTTTAGGACACATGGTAGGTCCCGAGGGTGCTTGTGGGCCCTGGAAAGGATGAAGGGACCATCTCAGGCCACCTGAGAGGAAAGACTGACCTAACACCAGTGGGCTGTAGTGCCCGACGACGGGACAAGGCACCACGGCTCCTGTCCACCCCACAATGCTAGATGAGGCCCTTCCCCCCGCATCCTCTATCGCACCCTCCCACTGTGTGATGCGCAGGGATGAGGACTGGGGTGATCCCCGTTTCCCAAAGGAGGAAACTTAGTTGCAGGGAGTACAGACACTTGTACAGATGCACTGGTGAACGGCAGAGCCCGCGCCCACACCCAAGGCTGACATCAAGTCTCCTCTGCTAAAGGATGATGCCATTAATGTTTGTTTTTCTCTACAAAACACCCACAAGACAGCATGGGGTAGTAGTTAAGAACATGAGCTGCCAGTTTGGGACGATGGAAAGTTCTAGAGATGGATGGCGGTAATGGTTGCACAATAATGTGAATGTGCTTAATGCTGCTGAACTGTACACTTAGAAATGGTTAATATATTAATCAATATTAAATATTAAATATATGTTTAATATAAAAAATAAATTCCCCTTCCCCCAGAAAAAGAATGTGGGCTTCTTAGCTTCAAATCACTCTTCTGAAATCTACTAGCTTTTGTGACCCTGGGCGGACTTCAGCGCCTCTCTGTCCATCTATTAAACAGAAATGCAGGCGCACCTCCCTCTGGGGCTGCATGAGCCCAATCAGATCAGCGGCAGCAAACTCCTGCCAAAGGCCAGGTAGCAAGTGGTTTTGGCTTTACAGGTATCCACTCCAGCTGCTCAGTTCTGCCAGTCTGGAGCAAAGGCAGCCACAGACCCTAGGTACACAGTGGGCATGGCTGTGTTCCAATAAAACTTTATTTACAAAAACTCTCGGCATAGATCCTGGCCCTCAGTAAGTGTTTCACAAATGTTAACTGTTATAATAGAGAAAAATGGCATTCATGTCAATTCACTTCTGTAGACTTATGAAAGGTACAATATTGTTGTTGCTGTTCCAAAAAAGAAAACATTAACACCAAAGGCAAGAGCAAAGCCCCTGTCCCCACTGGAGGGCTGCCCCTCCCTCACTGAGCTGCCCCTGAGGGACACCCACCCTCTCTCTTCTACTTTCCGGTAATGACCTCTGTGGCCACTTGCACAGCACTCTTCTGCTTCCCGCCTCCTAAAGGAGGGGCTCCTAACCCAGCCCCTTAACAGCATTAGGCCCCCAGAGCCCCTTGCCCTGTCCTTGCCCTCCCCTCCAACCTACGGTCCCTACACTGTCCACTTGGCCTTGGAAAAGCACAAGCAAAGAGAACATTTTCTGAAGCCACCCAGGGCTGGAGTAGGATGCCAAGGTCCCACCGCCTGCCAGCCATGGGGTAATTTCCTGAGCCTCCAATTACAGCACCACCACTGGCCACTACCGACATCACAGTGGCATGCTTCCATGCAAAGCACCAAAAGCCTCCTCTGATTTATTTCTCTTGCCCACCCTGTCGGAAGGCCCTTTGTCCATTACAGGGGTCAGTGTGCTACACGGGGCGACACCTGAGTTCTGGAGTGAGGGAGCCCCACTGCTGACACCCCCACTGCCCTGAGACTCTGCTCCTTCTTGTCAAGTGCTCACATAAAGCTTATCCTGAGTGCTGCTGTGCAGCTAAAATGACATTACCCGTGGCAGGAGTGGGAGGTGAAGCAACAATAGCTATTTTTCTTATGTGACTCTCATTCCCATTCTCCAGAAAAAGGAACTGGGCACCTCCCCAGGAAGACAGAGCCCCCGCCAAAGTGGGGCCACCTCATTGTGTCCCCAGGCTCTAGTGGGCAAGATCTGCTTAAGGAAAAACTACACAAACACATATTATACTATATATGTATAAAAAGTTCTGAGAGAGCACAGATGCCAGAACCACACAATCTGCTTGACAGAGCCAGGAAAAACCACAATGAAAGTAACATGAGAGTTGGGCTTTATCGTATGAATAGGAGTTCCCCAGATAGATAAGTGAAGGGAACATTTTTTTGGAGGAAACAACAGCACATGGGGAAAAACCTGTGTGAAGAAGACATGTCTACAGAACACAGAGGTGGCAAGTGCGGTTGAGACAGTGGCGAGGAGAGGGGAGAGATGGCCCAGGGAACCTGTGAGGAACTTGTGAGGTCATGGGGGCAGTGGAAACGTAGATAGTTGTGAAGGAGGAAATGACAGTCATCTCATTTGCTGGGTCTACACTGTGATCGTCAGAGGCTTCTTGCTGTAAAAGACTCCAGGTAAGAGTTACCCCAGACTCTGGAGCAGAGACGTTGGGCATGCAGACCACACGGAAAAACCTTTCCAACAATTCATGAGCCTGCCCTGGGTGGTACAACCTGAGGAATTTTCTCCAGAGCTGGGCAAGGATCCTGGAGAGGGCAGGTCATGACCACCCCACTCCAACCCCTCCCCAAATGTGCCCCTCCTCCTGTCCATCCCAGCTAATGGATGGCCCCTCCCCAGCCCAGGCCCCTGGAGGAAGGGCCGGCTCCTCCCACAGCCACGCCCTCCACACGGGGGGGGGGGGTCGCTCTGACTTAGGCGGAT
>VBSM01001118.1:4760627-4771284 GCA_008086735.1 Cheirogaleus medius
CCCCGGGGGCCCCTCCAATTGGTCCGTCCTCCTGCCAGTCAGGGAGGGGGCGGGCACCCGCCTGCCCCGCCCCGCCCCCGCCCCGGGCCCACACCGGGAGCAGTACCGAGGCCGCGGGAGGAGACGAGGGCGACCGAGCGTGCGCACTGGGTCCCGCAGCCCGGCCGACCGGGGCCAGGGTGCCCAGCTGAGCACCCCCAGCCGCGCCGGGGGCCCTGGAGCCTCGCCCAGGCGGAGCAGAGGGGCTTTCAGGATCCAGTGAAGGCCGAGGGCCCCAGGACGCTGGGCCCTGCCCTCCGCGGGCCCACACCGGAGGAGCGTGTATGGGACACGGGCCTGTGGCATCCTGGGCCATCAGCAGCGGGGGAAGACTCGACAGCGCGGCTATTTTCTCCTCTGTACAGATGAGAAATCTGAAGGTCAGAGGTTCAGGCGAAATGATAAAGGTGACAGAGCCCCCCACTGCGTCTTCATCCCTAGGCAAGGCCACATCGCAGATAACAGGGGATGAATAATGTGATGTCCAGCTGACACTCGCGGGAACAGTAGAGCCAGCTAGGCGAAGATCCATTAATGTGGTGTCGTTTGACAGATATTAAGCCCCTGCTGTGTGCCAGGTAGTCACTAAGAAGTGAGTGAACAGTGGGGAGACCGGGAAGGACACCACACAAAGGGAGCGACCCGGTCAGCACCTTGGCTGGCGGAACACGCGGCACGTTTGAGAATCTGGAAAAGTGGTGTCCGGGCCACAGTCGCAAGTGGGAGAGTGGAAGATGGGGTGCGCAGTGGGCAGAGGCCAGGTCTGGTCGGCTGTGGGGAAAAGTTCACCCTGAGACTGTCTCACCTGGAAGGAGATATGCGGAACAACTGTCAGATTAATATTTTTAAGGTGTACAAGTCAGGACATGTCATGTCGAGCCGCAGTAACAAGCAGGCCCAAATCTTCTCACCGGCTTGTTTCTCGCCCACATTGGACCGCCTACCTGCGTTGCGGGGCTCTGTCCGCTGCGGTCAGGCAGAGCCCGGACGGTGGGGTCGACTCGGCTGAGCACCCGGCCACGGCAGCGGTGTGAACGAAAAACCACAAGTCGCACTGGCCTTTAAAGCTTCCGCCCGGAAGAGACCGTATCACTTCCCCTCGCGTTTCATTGGCCAACGCCAGGCACGTGGCCATGCCTGCACGCAGACAAGGAGGGCGGTGCAGACCTTCCAAGTTCCAAGGAGTGGGGAAGACCCGGAGTATTTGAACAGCCCTGAGTGTGGTTGGCAGGCGCGCTGCCTGTCTGTGGAGCGTGGCTGAAGAAGGAGTCAAGCGCAGCGGCAAGTGGGCAGAGTGAGGCGTGACTTTGGTCACGAGAGGAAGCGGAGCGTCAGGTGTAGGTGGTGGGGTGGGCAGCACGTGCTCATGGCCCAGACTTGGGCAGGAGGAAGAAGCCCAGGTGTTATGGGCTGAATTGCGCCCCCCTACCCCCCTCCAAAAAATGATTAATATATGTTCAAGTTCTAACCCTCAGTAACCTCAGAATGTGACCTTACTTGGTAATAGGGTCATTGTAGATGTAGTTAGTTGAGATCACACTGGAGTAGGGTGGGTCCCTAATCCCATCTGACTTGTGTCCTTATTTTAAAAAGGGTACATTGGACACGGAGACGCAGACAAAGGGAGAATGTCGTGCATGTGAACATGAAGGCAGAGGTCAGGGTGATGCATCCACTAGCCAAGGAATGCCAGAGACTGGCAGCAAACCCCCAGGAGCTGGGAAAGGGATCTGGAACAGATCCTTCCTTAGCACCTTCAGAGGGAGTGTGGCCCTGTCCACACCTTAATCTCAGACTTCTAGTTTACAGAACTGAGACAATACGTTTGGTTCAATCTGTTGTTTGAACCACTCAGCTTGTGATACATGTGTATCAGTTAAGAATTATGTTTGGCTGTTAGTAATCAAAATCGCAAGTATACAGTGGCTTAAACAAATTATTTTTCTCGCTTAATGAGAAACGCAAAGGTAAGCCATCCTTCACTTTGTCCTCTCTCGTCCCTTCATCCTCAGCATCCAATTTCCTTCTTTGTAGCATCTTCAAGAGGGCAAGATGACTGCCTCTCCCTGACATCCCTTCATTATTCCAGTCAAAAAGGGGAGGACAAAGGCACACCCCCACTGAATCAGCTCCCATTAACTACTTTCCTGGAAACTCTCCCCAGAGACTTCTGTTTTATCTCTTTATCTCATTGGCCAAGACAATGTCCCATGGCCAGCCCTGGCTTCAGAGAAGGCTGGGGGAGCGGAAAGATTGAGGGCACATTGCTGCCTGAAACAAAATCATGGTTCTGTTAGTGAGAAAAAGAAGACTGGATTTTGCACAGGCAACTAGCTGTGGTGGATCCAGAGTTAGTAAGACCTGGAGCTTCTACAATTTTGGCAGCACCCCTTGAGAAAAAGAATAAAAAATTACAAATACAAAATTTGGCACAAAATTGAATACTTACTTAGAATGATAACAAAACAACAAATTTTTTAATGTTTTAAGTTGACAAATATCACATTATAAAACCCAGAAATATGATAATTTTATTAATTAACTACCTGACATCCACATTTATTGTATCTTTTTCTACATTCTTTTTTTGCTTCTTCATCCTTTTTGATTACCTCTTCATAAGAGAATAATTTTATGTTTTTCTATGGGGAAAATGGAAAGATAATTCATAATACTCCTATAATGATGGGAAAAAATTTACTTCTTGGTCAGAAAACTTTTTCTCAGCCTCATAACTCATTGGTAATGTCATGTCCGCTTTTAGGATTGTTTCCAAATTTTGGAAAACCTCTATAATTCTTTCAGAAATGAATGCTAAGATTTGGAAGAATTATTTGATACATCTCTTCCAGTTTTCTTATTGTGATTTTATTAATTTTTGTGATGAAAAGCAACTGAATAGTTTCAAACCAGAAGATGACTAGACCAACACTTCCTAAACCTCAGTGCTCATAATGCGTAACTGTAGAAGCACATGAAAAACTGCAGATGCCCAGGCTCCTCTGCATCCCGCAGAATTGAAGCCTCTGAGTCACAGGGCCCAGGAATCAGTATTTTACTGAAAGCCCCACGTCATTCTGTCACCTGCTGAGCAGGCATGAGTTATACGATTCCCGGGTTGCCTTGTGACGCTGAAGGTCTGCAAATCCAGTTCTGCCCTATTGGGAGAATTATTAATACATTTTAAACCTCACGTCTCTTCCTGTGCACCATAGCACACATTCCTGGCCACCTGTGGGTTGGCCCAGTGTAGGGAGGGCATTCCTGGAAGCCTGCAGCCTGCTCAGCAAGCAACAACTTGACCTACACAGATTGGCTCAGAACCACATGAACATGTCCCACTAAACCCAAACCAGGGCATCCCCAACCCTACTTCCTTTCAGATACATCCTCCCATGCCCTTGGCCTCCCCAGCAGCTCCCAATATGAGAGGAAGTATAATAAGATGACAGGGGGTCAGAAGGGAAGAGACATAGGGTGCTATGGGTTGAATTGCATCCTCCTGAATTTATGGGCCAAAGTCCTAACCCCCAGGATCTCCAAATGTGGCTGTATTTGGAGATAGGGCCTTTAAAGAGGTCATTAAACTTTAATGAGGTCATTAGAGTGGGCCCTAGTCCTAACTGGTGTCCTTTCAAGAAGATATTAGGACACAGATACTTGCAGAGGGATGACCATGTGGAGACAAAGAAAAAAGATGGCCATCTGCAAGCTAGGGAGAGAGGCCTCAGAAGAAACCAGCCCTGCCAACATCTTGATATAGGACTTCCAGCCTCCAGAAATGTGAGAAATATATTTCTGTTGTTTAAGCCTCCCAGTCTGTGGTACTTCGTTATGGCAGCCTTGGAAGCAAGTTTAACCAGTTGCAGCTAAAATTTTTCACTTTTGAAAAATATTCCCAAATATATGACCACATGCGCCCATAGCTCAGGCCCTCCCAGCCTTGGAGCTTCACAGTGAACCCACCCCTGCTGCCACCATGTGGTCGCTACACAACTCTCAGGACGCCCCTCCAAGGCAGGCACCACCAAGATCTCCTTATTAAGGATGAGAGGCTGGGGCCCAAGCACACAGCAAGCAGTGTGGGGGCCAAGAGTCTTCTGGAGCCAAAGCTGGTCTCCCTGGCACCTCATGGCTTGTAGTGTGAGCCCAGACCCGGAAATCAGAGGGAGCTGTGCTTCAGCCCAACACGCAAACATTCTCATCGGAGAGGCTCCTCTTTGAGAAGCTGTGAGCACCCCCCCCCACCCCGTCCCTGTGATGAGGTTCACTTTTGAGGGTGTTGGAGAAGGGGCTTACAGCCTGGGTAGAACTCGAGGTTCCTGCTGCTTACGAGATGCTAAGTAGAGTGTGGCTGTCACCTGCCACTGCAGGAGCCTGAATCTCAGCTCTGCCATGTACTAGCTGGTAACCTTAGGCGAGTTATTGAACCTTTAGCTTCCTCTTCTGTAAAATAAAGCTTATAATAGTAATAAGCTCATAGGTTTGGGTGGAGATCAAATGAGTTATATATACGAATCTGTGTTCATTTCCTAGAGCTGCATAATACGCTGCCACAAACTGGCATGCTTCCAATGACAGAAATTTATTTTCTTTTCTCACTGTTTTGCAGTGCAAAAAGCCGAAACTCAAGGTGTCAGCAGGGTTGTGCTTTCCCCAGAGGTTCCAGGGGAGGACCCTTCCTGCCCTCTTCCACCATCTAGAGCAGGGGTCCTCAAACTTTTTAAACAGGGGGCCAGTTCACTGTCCCTCAGACCATTGGAGGGCTGGACTATAGTTTTAAAAAAACTATGAACAAATTCCTATGCACACTGCACATATCTTATTTTGAAGTAATAAAACAAACGGGCAAAAACACCCGCATGTGGCCTGTGGGCCGTAGTTTGAGGACGCCTGCTTTAGAGGCTCCCAGGCATTCCTTGCCTTGGAGCTGCCTAACTTTAATCTCTGCCTCCATCTTCACACAGCCTCCTCTTCCTCACCTGTGTCTCTTCTTCTGTCTTTTGTAAGGACACATCCCTGAATTTAGGACTCACCCAGATAATCCAGGAGGGTCTCATCTCAAGATCCTTAATCACATCTGCAAAGACCCTTTTCCCAAATAAGTTCTCACATTGCAGGTTCCAGGATGTAGATGTCTCTTTAGTTATTATAAATTATAAAGTTATTTATCCCCAGCTGTGAAAATTCCTAAGGAGGAGGAACAGGTGCTAGGAGATCATTTAACATGGAGCTTGGCTTGGTTTGAGGGGCAAGCGTCTTCCTTGAGGAAGTCAGAGAAAGAGTGTCCCACAGGGAGAGTGAACAGTGGCATGAAGGCCCAGAGTTTGGATTTGACCTCCCAGGTGAAGGGGTGCCATCGAGGGTCCTTGAGACAGGGCATGCATGACAGAGTTAGAAGAGGCCTGAGTTGCATGTGTCGAAGGGCAGGTTGGCCCCACCAGCTCCATGGAAGATTCCCACCTACACCAACACATATATACTGCATGCCAGCACTCTGCATAGGCACCAGGAACACCTCAAGGAAATAGCTGTCTCTGTCCTTGAGGGCTCATGGGCCAGTGGGACAGACAGAAAAGCACATGAATCATTATGATGAGGTAGCCCAGGGCCATAGAAGTGAAAAGGAAGGAACTCCTAGGGCTGCTTAGGGGGTCCAGATGGGCTTCCTGGAGAAGGAAACACTTAAGCTGAGGTTAGACAAGGAGAGAGGATGCAGGCATTCTAGACCAAGGGAATAGCATGTGCAAAGGGCTGGAGGCATGAAGACCACGACATGTATTTCTAGCTTGCTGCTTCTTGGAGGGCAGACGAGGTTGAAGAGGCTGGCAAGATCAGGTCATGGGGAGCCCTGAAGGCCACACTGGGACATCTGGTGATCAGTGAATTTTGGACAATGCATGACACCACTGGAGTTGGTTCGGCATTGGCATGGAGACTGGTTGGAAAGGTGGACACGGGCACTTTTGAACTGGTTGAGTTGAGAGAACTTAAGGGCCACAGCCAGGTTAGTTTTAGCCATGGCCCCAGAAGGACAGGCCAGAATCCTGTAAGTGACGTTACCCTCCCCTCGCCTCGATGGTTGAAACCGGTCCCACTTTTAAGACCTGCTTTCTGGATGGTAGGCTGTGCTCTGAGGCAGGAGGGAGGATAATAATAATACCAAGCAAACGTGGCCACGCTTGCTCAGTGGCAGGCACTGACAGACGCACGCCACAGTGTTAGCTTCATTAATCCTCACCACAGCCCCAGGTAGAGAACTTGCCCAAGATCACATGGCCAGTAGAGCCAGGATTAGAACCCAGGGAGCCTGGCTCCAGGAGTAAGTAAATAATCATATCATTAATGACAATAACATTTATTGAGCACATACTGTGTGCCAGGTACTGGCTAAGCTTCATGTATATTAACGCATTTTAGTCCCCACCCTGCCTTTGGAAACTGAGGAATGTAAAGGTTCAGTAACTTGTCTGAGGTTAACTAGCTGACAAGTGGCAGAGCCGGGATTCATCCCCGACAGCCCGGCTCCCACAGCGGTAACACCCACTCCCCACCTGCATCGCCTGGGCAGCAGGAGCCTGCGTCTGTGCTTCTGAGAAAGCACTAGGCAAACCCTGAGGCAGAGAGGCTCAGCAATACCTGACTAGACCAGGAATGGGGAGAACCAGGCTTTGTCATTGACTCAGCCACACGTTAGCTGTGTCCCTCGCTGGGACAAGTCCCTTCTCCTCTCTGAATCTCAGGCTCCTCACGATCTCCTAGCACTTATTCCTCCTCCTTAGGAATTTTCACAGCTGGGGATAAATAATTTATAATATTTATAATAAATAAAGAAATGTCCACATCCTGGAACCTGCAATATGAGAACTTATTTGGGAAAAGAGTCTTTGCAGATGTGATTAAGGATCTTGAAATGAGACCCTCCTGGATTATCTGGGTGAGTCAAGTAGAGATGATGCCACATCCCACACCTGCCAGACACTCTGGGATCCAAATCTGGCTTCCACATTTGCTTCCTGTGTCATCTTGAAGCTCAGCCCCTCATCTACTCCCCGGTTGGTGAGGCCGTGTCATGGATTACGATCCCGGAGCACCTGAAACAGACTTTGGCCCATGAAACCTGCTCAGCTGGTGAACACTGCTAGTATTCATGGCAGGAACTCATATTTCTTTTTGTCCCTGCAGAGAATACATCATTATGCCCATTTTCCAGATGAGACAAAGGAGACTCAGAAAGGGTAGGTAACTTGGGCAAGCTCACTCAGATGAAAAGGATCCAAAAAAAAACACAAGTCCATGTTCTCTGTGAATTCACTTTTAAATCCAAAAAGATGGGGATGAGAATTATGCTGAGTGAAAAAGGCTGTATGATTCTTTTTATATAATTTTATCAAAATGACAAAATTATAGAGATAGAAAGCAGATTATTGGTTGCCAGGTGGTGGGGGAGGAAGGAGGGAAGTGACTGACTATAAAAGGGTAGCTGGAGGCTTCTTTGGAGAGAACTGTTCTGTATCTTGACTGTGGTGGTGGGCACACAGATTACATATGAACTAAACACGTGTGGGCACACACACACACACACACACAAGTTCATGTTAAACCAGAGAAATCTGAATAAGGTGGATGGATTGTAGCTATGTCAATTTCCTGGTTGTGATACTGTGTTACAGTTTTGCAAGATGTTACCAGTTGGGGAAACTGGGTGAAGGGTAAAGGGATCTCTCTGCATTATTAATATTTCTTACAACTGCATGTGAGTTTACGATTATCTCAAAATTTAAAAAGTTTTTTTAAAGAGGAAAATGGTGAACATTGGTCAGCATTTGGTGAACATGAATGTAGCTGGCTGAGGCTTTTGCACTATACAGGGCTCCTCCCTGAGTAAGGGAGATGGGACCAGGGGCCTGTGGGGTTTTTCTTCCGAGATAGGGAGCATCAGCCCTGGGGTGTGAGGCAGGCTGAGTCCCATGTCCTCCACCACGGATCAGTGCATGGGGAGTCTGGCCACTGCAGGGTCTCTATGCCCCAGCATTCTCTCTTTTCTTTTCCACCTTTCAATGAAACATTTTTCTGTGGGCTCTTTCTGGTTATATGAATAATACGTGCTCACTGTAAAGAATTCAAACCATGCAGGCGGAAGTAAAGAAGAAACAGCGGTCACCTTGAATCTTGCCACCCAGGGGTAATCCTGAAAACACTCGGGTGACCCTGCCTTCATGCTTCTGCTCCTGTGCAGATACACGCATATCATTTCCGTGAACGGGCTTGTCTTATGCATGTCTTTATTACAGATGCTTCCCTTCCCCACCCCCATACGCATCCCCCACCAGATAGTTAGTTCATCTTAACAACCTAGCTTGTTTCATGCTTTTGTCCCAAAAGCTGTGTAACATACATTCATACACACATACAGGGGCTTGGGGCCTTGGTTTTAGAAAATGAATCCATGGTGATCACATTTTTCTGTGTCTCACTTTTCACACTCACCAATGCCTCGTGAAAATCCCTCCTAGCACCTGGGGAAATCTCTGATTTATGTTTCTGAAGGCTGAAAGCATGCTGAGGCCGTCCTGCAGTTCACTGTGCCACCTCCTGTTGGCAGACGTCCTCTTTGTCACTGCCAACCAAGAGCAATGGGCGCTAAATATTCTTCCACACAGTGTCCTCCGGTGGCAGGACTACTTTTCTTTCCATGGGGTGGATTCCCAGGAGTGGAATTACTGGTTTGAAGGTCTAAACTTTTTTTAATAGATGCTATCAGATCACCTTCCCAAGACTCTTACTCATCAGCTTTCTGCCTCAGCATATGTATTTCCTACCTTCCAATCACCAACCCGTGCTACCGCATGCTGTCTATGTCACTCCGATCCGTGTAAAGTGGTATGTCCTTGTTATTTTAATTTGCATTTCTCTGTCTGTTGGTAAACTTGAGCACCTTTTCATATACCATATATATAATTAAATATATCATATATATGATTTGCTCTTTTAGATGTTTGCTTTTTTTTTTTGAAACAGAGTCTTGCTCTGTTTCCCTGGCTAGATTGCAGTCGCATCATCACAGCCCACTGCAACCTCAAGCTCTTGGGCTCAAGCGATCCTCCTGCCTCAGCCTACCAAGTAGCCAGGACTACAGGCATGTGCCACCATGCCCGGCTAATTTTTCTGTTTTTGTAGAGACAGGGTCTCACTCTTGCTCAGGCTGGTCTTGAACTCCTGGCCTCAAGTGATCCATCCACCTCAGCATCCCAAAATGCTAGGATTACGGGCATGAGCCACTGTGCCCGGCCTGATTTGCTCTTTTGAGAATTTTCTATCCCTATCCTTTGCCCATTTTTAGTTGAGGCTGTATGTTTTATCCATTTTTAGAGCTCTCAGTGTAGCAGTTACCGCTTTGTCTGTCATCAAAGGTCATAAATGGGATTAGTGACCTTATAAGAGGAGACACAAGAGAGATGATCTCTCTCTTCCCCAAGTGAGGATACAGCCAGAAGGCGGAAGAGAGCCCTAACCAGAACCCAGTCATGCTGGCACCCTGAGCTTGGACTTCCAGCCTCCAGAACTGTGAGAAGTAATTTATTTTGTTTAATCCACCCAATCTCTGCTGTTTCTTATAGAATCCCAAGTTGACTAAAACACCAACCAACAGTCTATAAGAAACCCAGATCTTCCACACTTTTGCCAACATATGGTATTGGCTGAAAGTTAAATTTTTGCCAATCTAGTGAGAGGAAAATGGCGTCACAAAGCAATTTAATTGTGAATCTCTCTAACTACTAATAAGGTTGAGCAACCGTTTGTATGTTTTTGGTTATTCATACTTTCTCTTCAATGAACACACCTTTTCATATATCTTGCCTATTTTTCTGTTGGGTTGTCTTTTTCTTATTGATTTTCAGGGATTCTGTATATTTTCTGAATATTTCTGAATGTTAATGTTTTGTTGGGTCTATGTTTTCACATTTCTTTTGACTAAGGGCTTGTCATTTCATATTATTATGATTTCCTTTGGATGAATAGAAATATTAATTTTAATATAGTCAATATTTTCAATATTATCCTTTGTAATTTGTGCTTAGGTGTTTTGTTGAAGAAATTTTTCCCTATTTTGAGGCAATAGAAATAGTCTCCATATTCCCTTTTAAGAAGTTTTACTTTTTGGTATTGAGAATTAATGGCCCTGGAATTGAGTTTTATGTATGGGGGAACTAGAGATCCTATTTCCCTTTTTCCCTCATAGGAATAAGCATTTGTCCTGGTATTACTTATTTAAAACTCCATCCTTTCTCCCCATGAAATGCAATTCAGCCTGTGACATATATCAGGCTTCCATGCGTGCATGGTCTGCTCATTTTTGTTCCATTTGTCTACGTGTCTATTTCTGCACTAATGTCACACTGGCATAATTATTTTAGCTTTATATCAAGTCTTAATACCTGTCACAGTAAGCTCCCCAAGCATGTTCATCTTCTTCAGAGAAATTAAGCTATTCTTAGCCCTTTTCTCTTCCATATAAATTTTGGAATTAGCTTAGCAACTTTTGCATATAACCCGGTTGGGATTTTTTTTCTTTTATTTCATTATATTATGGGGGTACAGATACTGTTAGGGTTAC
>VBSM01001118.1:4771384-4798053 GCA_008086735.1 Cheirogaleus medius
ATTTTATACCACTATGGTCAGAAAAGATACAAAGTATAATTTCTATTTTCTTGAAATTTTTGAGATCTGATTTGTGACCTAGGATGTGATCAATTTTGGAGAAGGATCCATGGGCTGCTGAGAAAAATGTAAATTCAACTTTATTTGGATGGAATGTTCTATAGAGATCTATCAGACCTTTTTGATCAAGGGCTCTGTTCAGTTCCATTATATCTTTGCTTATTTTCTGTTTGGAGGATCTATCCAGATCATTCAGTGGAGTGTTGAAGTCTCCTGCTACTATGGCAGTGTTGTGTAGCATGGTGTTTGGATTAGATAAGGTTTGCTTTATGTAATTGGGTGCTCCTGTATTGGGTGCTTAGATATTAAGAATTGTTAAATCTTCTTGTTGGATCTTCTCTTTCACCATTATATAATGGCCATCTTTATCCTTTTTTACTTTTGCTATTTTAAAGCCTATGTTATCTGCAAATAGTATAGTTACCCCAGCTTTCTTTTGACTTCCGTTTGACTGGATGATAGTTTTCCATCCCATGACCTTCAACTGGAAGGCATCTTGAAGGCATGTGTTTCCTGTAGACAGCAGATACTAGGCTTGTGGATTTTTATCCACTCTGCCAGTCTATGTCTCTTCAGAGGACAGTTTAAGCTATTTACATTTATTGAGAGGATTGAAATTGGAAGATTACCATTCATATTGTTGCTTTGTCTTACTCCTTGAGCCATCATGTAGTTCGAAGTCTAAACTTTAATTCTTCGATGATTTTACTTTGAGTAGTGTCTATTGCCTTGTTCAGTTAGAAATGCGGGTCTGAGAACTTCCTGTAGGGCTGGTCTGGACTTTGAAAATTCCTTCAGTGATTGCTTGTCTGAGAAGGACTTTATTTCTCCCTCATAGATGAAACTTAATTTTGCCGGATAAAGAATTCTAGGTTGGGCTTTGTTCTGTTTTAGAAGATTAAGGATAGGGACCCAATCCCTCCTGGCTTGTAAGGTTTCAGATGAGAAGTCTGCTGTTAGTCTGATAGGTTTTCCTTTATAGGTTAATTGTTGTTTTCGCCTCGCTTAATGGAGTATTGCTTCTTTCACGTTTACTTTAGTCAACCTAATGACCATGTGATGAGGTGATTGCCTTTTTATGTTCAGTCTCCCAGGAGTTCTGTGAGCTTCTTGTATTTGGATATCAAGATTTCTGGCCAGGCCCAGCATATTTTCCTCGAGTATTCCGTGAAATAAGTTTTCCATCCCTTGAGATTGTTCCTCTTCCCCTTCTGGAATCCCGATCACCCTGAGATTCGGCTTTTTTACGTAATCCCACGCTTCTTGTAAGCTTTGGTCTTGTATCGTGTTTCTGTGTTCCCTTTCTTCCTCTGATTTGTTTAGGGCATAGGCATAATCTTCGAGCTCTGAGATTCTTTCCTCTGCATGGTCCATCCTGTTCTTGATGCTTTCTATTGTATTATGGAGATCCTTGATTGTTTCCTTCATTGCCAAAATTTCTGATTGGTTCTTCTGTATAATTTCAATTTCTTTGGAGAATTTTTCATTCATTTCCTGGATTGTTCTTGTGTTTTCTCTGTTGTGATTCTATTTTCTCTTCAATTACATTGAGTTTTCTGACAATCCATATTTGAAATTCTTCCTCCATCAGTTTAATCATATCATGTAAGTTGGTGTCGGTTGATAGAGGTCGAGTATTATCTTTTGGACCTGTTGGGATTTTGATTGGATTCACATTGAGTCTACCACACAATTTGGAGAGATACAGCATCTTATAAGATCAAGTTACCCTATTTATGAGCCCTATTTATTTAGGTCTTCCTAAATGTCTTTCAGCATGGAATCATAATCTGCATAAAAGTCTGGCATATCTATCAATAGATTTATTTTTCAGTAAATTTTGTTTCACGGTTATAAAATGATATCTTTCTTAAAATTGTAAGTATTCTTTGTATGAGAGGTAGAGGAGTTTGTATGCATTCATTAAATCAAGCCCATTAGTTGTATTGTTCAAATCTTCTCTATTCTTATCATTTTTTTTAGTCTTTGGCCTATCAGCAAAAGAGGTATGTTGACACTTTACATCCATTAGAATGGCTTCTGTGGTTTGTATGTTTGTTTCCTCCCAAAAATCATATGTTGAAACCTAATACCCAGTGTGATAGTATTAAGAGGTGGGGCCTTTGGGGAGGTCATTAAGTCATGACATGGAGCCCTCATGCATGAGATTAATGACTTTATAAGAGAGGCCCAAGGGAGTTTGTTTGCCTCTCCACTGTATGAGGACACAGAAGAGAGCAGAGAGCAGCCCTCGCCAGACATGGAGTCTGCTGGTGATTTGATCTTGCACTTCTCAGCCTCCAGAACTGTCAGCAAAAAATTTCTATTGTTTATAAATTACCTGATCTGTAGTATTTTTGTTATAGCATCCCAAACAGAGTAAGACAATGTCTGTTTTCAAAAAAATAAAAACTGTTGGTATGTGGAAAAGTGGATCCCTTGTGTAATGTTCGTGAGGGTGTATTTATAAAATGGTGAAGCCACTGTGGAAAACAGTATGGCTGTCTCTCTAAATAAATAAATAAAGCTAGCATATGATCCAGTGATTCCACTTCCGGGTACACCCAAAGAAGCAAAAGCAGTAACTTGAGCAGATACTAGAATGCTTATGTTCTTAGTAGCATTAGTCACAATAGCCAAAAGGTGGAAGCAACCCAGGTACCCACACACAGATGAATGGATACTATGTGGTGTGTATGTACCATGGAATGTTGTTCATCCTTTAGGAAGGAATTTTATCACATGCTATAACATGGATGACATTATGCTAAGTGAGGTAAGTCAGTCACAAAGGACAAATACTTTATGAATCCACTTATAAGAGGTCCCTAGAGGAGTCAACTTCATAGAGACAGAAAGTAGAAGGGTGGATGCCAAGGGCTTGGGGAGGGGGAATGGGGTTTTAATGTTTCATAGGGACAGAATTTCTGTTAGGGTTGATGAAAAAGTTCTGGAAATGAATGGTAGTGATGGTTGCACAAAAATGTGAATGTATTTAACACCAGTTAACTTTAAAACCACTTAATAATGGCTAAAATGGCAAATTTTATGTTATGTATATTTTACCACAACAAAAAAAATGTTTGAAGAGGTAGGTTAAAATGCCCTACTAAGACAGTGGATTTGTCAGTTTCTCAATCTTTGTTTTATGTGTTTTTGTTTCACTTATAGTACTATGCATGAAATTGTAGAATGGTATCTCTTCGTGGTGAATTTACTATTTGACAGTAAACCTCTTTACTCTAATGTCTACTTAATCTAAAGTAGATTTTGTCAGATATTAAAAGCTACTGCAGCTTTCTTTTACTTCATGTGTCTTTTTTCAACCTTTCACTTTCAACCTTCCCCATGTCCTCCTCACACTTTTGGGTGCATCTCTTGAAAACAGCATATGGTTGGGTTTTGTATTTTTATCCAACATGATAACCAGACAGCTTGTTCATCTAAATGGAATGTGTTGTGGATATTTTTGGAGCTATTTCTACCCATTTGACTTTTTTTTCTTAAGATACGGCTCTCCTATGTTGCTCAGGCTGGTCTTGAACTCCTGGGCCCAAGCGATCCTCCCGCCTCAGCCTCCCAAGTAGCCTCCCACTTACAGACATGCACCACCATGCCCACCTCTGATTTTGTATTTTTAACTTGTCCTGCTTTTTCCTTACTTCTGCTTTTTCTCCCCTTTCCTTCCCCACCCCCTTCTTTTGGATTGATCGAAGGTTTTTTCTTTGTAAACTAAAAATAAAATCCTAAGTCCCCATGTACCAACCGAATGGACCCTTTCCTGCTCAAGGGAACCCCAGAAAAAACCTTAAAACTGAGTTCCTGGCCATGAAGGGGCAGTTGGACATTCCTCCTCATACCTCCTCCTTTTTGGAGTTTGGACTAATTGCAAACTGGACCTAAAGCCATGCAAGGCAAAGGTTAAGTCACTCCTGCAGGCCATCACTTTGCTTGACAGGTCACTTTGAGTCAGTATGTTGTGGCTTGCTCTCTGATTAGCAAACCCCTTATCTTAAAGCAAGCATTCCTTTCTACCGATTCTAAGTGTTTAGACAAAATTTTATTTCTTTACTCAATTGTAATCAAAGAATCTCTGAACCCACCTACAACCTATAAGCTCCCACTTCAAGATATTCTGCCTTTTGGGGCCAAACCAATGTACGCCTTCCATGTTTTGATTTATGGTTTTACCTGAAATTTCTGTCTCCCTAAAATGTATAAAACCAAACTGTAACCTGACTACCTCAGGACCACTTACTCAAGGCTTCTTGGATTTATTGATCTCTGGGCCTGTGATCACTCATATTCAGCCCAGAATAAACCTCTTTAAATTATTTTACAGAATTTGGGTTTTTCTTCATTAACATCTTATTCCATTTTCCTTTACTGTCTAAAAGTTATACAGTTTATTTCCATCTTTTCAGTGATTAACATAGATGTTTTGCCATATTTATTTTATAAAGCCTAAATTAATCAAAATCTTAATAGTTAGCTCAAACAATAAATGCTGCAACCTCAATTGCTTCTCTCTCAGGTTACAGGTTTTTTTGGTTTTTTGGTTTTTGTTTTGTTTTGTTTTTGTCTAGCAGTTTAGGTCTAGCTTCTATATTTTTACCCTACAATGTAGAACACTAGTTTTATATGTGCAATATATATTATCATTGGGTTATTTGTTTTCTTATTACTGAGTTGTTTGAGTACCTTCCAAATTTTAGATTTAGCCCCTTATCAGATGTATGGCTCGCAAATATTTTCTCCCAATCCGTGGGTTGTCTCTTCATTTCAGTAATTTTAATTTCTTTTGCTGTACAGGAGTTTTTTAGTTAGGTACAATCCCATGTGGTCACTTTTGCTTTTGTTACTTATGCAACAATTGCTTTTGTTGCCTGTGCTTTCGGGGTCATATCCAAGAAATCTTTTGGATATATATGAAGGAGTATAAGGTCCAGGTCATGAGGTAAATGTATGTTTAACCTTTTAAGAACTGACAAACTGTTACCTAAAGTGGTTGTACCATTTTACATTCCCACCAGCAGTGTATGAGGACTCTAGTTCCTACACATCCTCACCCAAACCTAGTGTTTAGTCAATTTTGTGTTACTATTAGCAGAATATCTGAGACCCAGTAATTTATACAGAAAAGAAGTTTTTTTGGCTCATAATCCTGGTGGCTGTAAAGTCCAAGATTTAATGGCAGCTGCATCTGGTGAGAGCTCCAGTCTACTGCCACTCAGAAAGCCGAAGGGGAACTGGTGTTTGCAGAGAGGTCACATGGCAAGAGAGGTAGCAAGAGAATGAAATCAAGGAAGCCAGACTCTTTTTAACAACCTACTTTCTCAGGAAACTGATTCATTCCTGTGAGAACTCACTCACCTCAAGGGAAGGCATTAGAGGGCATTAATCTACTAATGAGGGATGCACCCCATGGCCCACACACCTCCTGCTAGGCCTCAGCTCCCAACACAGCCACATTGGGGATCAAATTTCAACACGAGTTTTGGTGGGGAAAAACAAACCATATCCAAACCATAGCACCTAGTATGGTCAGTTTTTAAACTTTAGACATTCTCATAGGTGTGTATGTAATTGTACTTTTAATTTGCATCCTAATTTACATGATTAATGATATTAGCATCTTTTCATGTGCTTTTTTTGCTATTTGTATATCTTCTTAGTGAAGTGTCTATTCAAATCTTTTGATAATTTTTAGTTGTGTTGTTTGTTTTCTTATTGAGTTGTGAGCATTTGAGTTTTTATATATATTTATATTATATATTTATATAATGATATAATTTCTCCCAGTTTGTGGGAAAGCTTGCTTCTTTAGACAGTTAATTTACTTGCAGATCAGTTGGATACTTTTGAAGTTTATTGATAATCATTGTTAGTTGGGGTCCAAGGTTTGCTTTTATATTAGCACTACTCCTAAGGCATGGCCATTCTGGGGTCCCTACTAAATGCCATGGGAATTCGACAAGGTATTTCCACTCTGGATGATTAGAATTCACATGTCTCCCAGCCTCATGACAGATCCAGTAGTTATTCAATTTTTAACTCTCTTGTAGCTTTTCTTTGCCTAGACTCAAGAGTTTCACCCAATATGTGCTTGGCTTAGTTTTCATCCCAAGACGAAGGAAGACCCAAATGTAGAGTTCTGCAGCTCTATCTATGCACGGTTCCCTCTCATCTCATACTCTGCCTCTCAAATAGCAGCTTCCCTGTCTCCCCCTCCCTTCCATCGCCCCTCAACTCAGCAAAACCACCATGTTCTGCTTGGGGTCTTCTTCTTGCATCACGGTTGACAAAGTGTCTCCGGGCAGGAAGTCTAGTCGTCACAGAGTTCACCTTATCTGCTTTTCTTCTTTCAGGGATCCCCATTCTGCTCTATCTATTGTCCAACATCAGAAAACAATTTTTTCATATAGTTTGTTCAGTTTTCCTCACAGACATAAAAAATTCAACTCTTTATTTTAAATTCTGTCAGTAGCTTGAATATATTAGTTCTCTCTCTTTGGGTTTCCATTATTGCTATTGACAAGCTTGTGGCTAGTTTACCATATTTCATTCATAAATTCTCAGAATACACCACTGAATATGCAATCCACCATCATTTTATTACCAGTAAGAAATAAAACTGTCAACTATAAGACTCCAACAATGATAATATTGGTCCCAATTTCAGACATGTTAAATTGTGGGGAAAATATGCATCTTAGAATTGAGGAATTATAGTCATTTTCTCTTTTGTAGAATGTCTTTTCTTTTTTGTTGCTTCTTTGATTTGTCTTTGATGTCTCCTTAGTTCATCTGATATGTTCATATGTAGATTCTTGTTATTTATGCTACTTGGTATATGTTGTTTTTCCTAGATCTGAAATTTAGCATTTTTGAACAATTGTGAAAAATTCTTAGCCACTATCTCTTCAAATATTGCATCTTCTCAGTTTTCTCTATTTTGATCTTCTAGAACTCCAATTATACAAATGTTAGACTTTCATATTCTGTCATATCATGTCTCCAAACCGCAAACCTCTTTCCTGTTTTTCATTTGTCACTTTGAATTGCATTCTAGGTAATATCTTCAGATCTACCCTCCAGGTAACTAATTCTCTCTTCAAACAATTTTATCTGCTATATAACCTATCAATCAAAGTTTTATTTCAATCATTATCTTTCTTTCTTTCTTTCTTTCTTTCTTTCTTTCTTTCTTTCTTTCTTTCTTTCTTTGTTTTAGAGACAAGTCTATTTTGCCCAGGCTGCTTTCAAACTCCTGGGATCAAGCAATCCTCCCACCCCAGCCTCCCAAGTAGTTAGGACCATAGGTGCAAGCCACCCTGCCTGACACAATCATTGTCTTTCTTATTACAAGATGTTTTAGTTGATTCTTTTTAAAATCTTCCTGGTCATTTTGTTTGACTTTTGTTCTTTTAACTTTTTTATTCTATTTTTATTTCTTTAAACATTTTATGTTTATACATGATTATTTTTGCTCTCTGAATTATGTGTCTGTTATCCAAAATGCTTGAGGAGCTAAATATATTGTGTGTTATTCTACTGACTCTCACTTACTTTGAGTTAGTTCTTCTCATATTGGGTAATTTTTATTACGAGCTCAGACATGGTATATGGCAATGGGCCTGGACTGAGCATGCTTTTCTCCAGAGAGCATTGGCATTTGCTTCTTCTGAGCTTCAGGGGGCGCTACCAACCTAAAACTACAGTATTTTAATTTAGTTGCATGGGTGAAGTTTCTTCAACTTGGGGACAGTATAAATGTGAACCTCAAACACACATCAAAGCAGTCCTCTGGCTACAAATTTCCAGGAAAGACTGTCTGCCATTTTTTAATGTGCTTCCTCCCAGAGACAGCAGGTAGATTTGTTTAGTGTTACTCTGTGTCGGTAGGAGTCCACCCAACCTGAAGTGCTTGTTGTAGGTGGTTGTACCCAGTGGGACTTGGGTTTCCACATTCGCAGCCACTCTGGTCTGAGCTGACTATTCCTTTCTTTTGTGGGGAGGCATGGTCTTTGGGTATTTTCCCAGATTTTCCTGTGAGTTTAGTAGAGCATTTTAAGTATGTTGCAAATAATGTCCCATCTCCATATTTAATCTGAGAGGATGTTTCAGTTGAATATTTCCAGCTGAGCATAGTATTGGGCTCCCAAAGAATTCTTGAAAGATTTTTTTTTTTTAGATAGCTCCTTGCTCTGTTGCCCAGGCTAGAGTGCAGTGGCGTCATCACAGCTCACTGTGGCTTCAAACTCCTGGGCTCAAGTGATCCTCCTATCTCAGCTTCCTAAGTAGCTGGGCCTACAGGTGCACACCACCACTCCCAGCTAATTTTTCTTATTTTTTCATAGAGATGGAGTCTCGCTATGTTGCCCGGGCTGTTCTTTCACTGCCAGTCTCAAGCAATCCTCCCACCTTGGTCTCCCAAAGAACTGGGATTGATTACAGGCATAAGCCACCACACCCGGCACTTCTTGCAAGATTTTTATTGTTTACTTTATTATATTTAGAATTTATTTTGTGTTTGAAATTATAGTCCATTTTTTCCCTTTTCAGATGCCTAGCCAGTTACCAGCAGTATTCATTATTAATTTATTCTTTTTTGCTGAATTGAACTATTGTATTTGTCATTTACCTAATACATGCTTAACACATGCTCTGGACTCACTTCTGGTTCCATCTTCTGTTTCACTCATCTATTTGTCCATTTCTATATCAATACCATATTGATTAGATTCTAATGGCTTTTGGTATGCTCTGATGTATGAAAACTCTAGTCTCACTTGACTGTTCTTATATTTTATAATTGTCTTAGCTATCCTCAAGGCTTTATTTTTAGGTATTTTTTTAAAACTCATTTTTTATGGGGAGGCAGATCTCAGCATGTATTTGCTGCGCTTAATTGGACTGAATTGAGAAGCTGTGTGGGGAGGTAGAAGGAGCTTTACCTGGGTAAGCCACTTACCCTCTCCTGGACTCAGTTTCTTCCACTGCAGAAAGAGAGGTTGGTGCCCTCCAGGCTTCTTTCCTGCTCTGAAATCCTCACCCAGGTTGGTTCAGCTTAAGCACTGGACAACACCAAGTGATAAGAGCAGCTGTTTATGTCCTCACTGGTCAGGTAGTAGATGTCAAGTGGTACTTGACCAGTTATGTATGTCTACCCCTCACAGCTTCTCATTTAATCCTCAAACATGCATGGGAGGCAGGTGCTATTATTACTGTCTCCATTTTATAGAGAAAGAAACTGAGGAATAGAGAACTTTAGTGACATATTTGCTGAAGATGTTGGTTGATTAAAAAAACAAGGGAATGTAGTAGTGGGCTTTGGGGGAGTGGGAAAAGACCAAATTATGTTATTACGTACTTAGTGCCCATTACCCTTGTCACGTGTGGAAGACTTCAGTAATAACGCATTTGTTGAGGGCTTTCTATGTCCTTTAGGAGTATTAACTCATTAATCCCATAACCCTCTTATCTAATAGATGCTATCATTATCTTCAATTAACAGACCATGAGATTGAGACACAGATATGTGAAGTAATCTGCCCGAGGTCACCCAGTAGAGGTGAGCTGATGAGCCCAAGCCGTCTGGCTCCAGGGACTGCGCCATCTATAGGCAACCTCAAAAATTACCACCCACAAGGCTGTCTGAACCCCACGCTTGCCCTCACGTCACCTGCCACAGGCCAGGTGTGTGCGCCATTGGAAGGAGAGGGTGGGCTCGTGGCTATCTGTAAATGCTTAAAGCTATCGCATATTTTGCATGTTTTTAAAATAAAGGAGGTACCCCAAAGTGTTAACAGGTGGTTGGCTTTGAAAAGGATTCACAGAGAGGAGCTGCTCTAAATTTTCTAATTTCGCCACAGTGATCTGTATCATGTATTCCTGTGTGATTTGAAAATATGAAAAGCCACGTAAATAATTTAAAAGACAAGCCGTGCGACTAGGCCCTTCCTGCCCACTGGGAGCACTTACGTAACTGCGGGGCGAGCGGAGTCTTCGGCTCCACGTGAAGCCGGGCACGGGGCGGGGCTACCCGGCCACCCCGCCCACTCCTCCGCCCCGCCCCGGCCCCGCCCCTCTCGGGCTACTCGGAAAGCCCGGAGCCCGGATTTAGGCGCTCCCTGCGCGGCCCGCAACCCTCGCCCCCGCCCGCGACCCGGTCCGGAGCTGCGGGAACCCGCGCCCGGGACAGCAGCAGCGCGGGGAGGCGCCCGGCCCCACTGGCGGGTCCCGCCCACCGGGCGCGGGCGCAGCGGCGGTCCAGACATGCGGCGGCGCGGCTGCGGGTCAGTGGCCAGACTGGCGACCCCCCACCTCTCTGTCGCTCGGGTCCCGCTCCCCGAGGTGGGGGTCGTCCCGGGACGGGGCCGGGTCCCCGGTACGGACGCCCGCGGCGGTCGCCAGGCCGCGGCACGTGACTCGTGCCTGCGCCGGGCCGGTCTGCTCCCCGCGCGTCCGTGGGCGCCGCCGCGGCCGCCGGTGCTGAAGGAGGCGCGGCCTGGTCCGGAGCCGGCCTGCAATCCAGGCCCGCTGCCGGGGCGGGCGGGGACGCGTGGCCACGGGCCGCGCCGGTGGGGAGAACGCTTTCGTTAATGGGGCGCTCTCCGCCAGGTCAGCGAGCCTGGCTTCACCTGTCCCCGCGTGACGCCTGCAGCAACCTGTCCCATCTCCCGGCGAGGAACCGCAGGCGGCGTCAGGCGACAGGGCCGGCCCCAAGGTCGTTAATGTAAACAGGATTCAAACGTAGGCCAGTGGGTGTCGGAGCGTCATCGCCAGCCACGCAAACGTTGCAGTTGACGCTGGAAAGGCGCAGGTTTTGTCCAGAACTTTCCCTTGCGCAGAAAATCCCGTTTTCTGACCTTGTAGGATAATTCGGTGAAAACCGTGTAATTTGCTTTTGGCTAATGTGTTTTTGTCACCGGAGAGCAAGTGGTGTTTAGGTGCCACATGTGGTGTTCCATGCCAAAGTTTAACTCCAAAGCAGTTTTCTCATGTTCCATCGCGGACTTCAGAGTCAGAATGACAGCAGCCCTTGGTTATCACCTGCTTCCTGGGTGCTAGACGTTGTAATAACTTGATCAGTCTTCAGTGTCTCTCTCTTACAGATGAGAAAACCGAAGCACAGAGAGAAACGGGGCTGGTAGGTGGCTCTGAAGCTAGATTGCTTAGTTGAGTCATAGGCATGACCACCGTACTGCCCAGTCGGTCCAGAGGCTTGGGCTGCAGGGCAGGTGCTACCTCTCTCTGGATTAGACATCTTGGGCAGGTCATAGAGCATCTTGAGCCTCAGTTTACCTGTTTACCAGTTTACCATTAAAATGATGGTATTAGGCAAAATAAAGACCATGGCCCTACCCTGCACGGGACTAAGACTTGGCGTTGACTGAGAACTCCCTGCAGCCAGCATTGGCATGCCTGATGCTGTTTCGGTTGTACTTATGTCTGTCCGCTGAATGAATCACTCAGTGGAGACCAGTCTACCAACTGGCTTCCCCTGCTTCCAGGCTGTGCCTGGACCCTTGAAAGGGGGTCAGGGCAGGGCAGGTTTGGAGCTGGTCCCTTTAGGGTGAGGGCACTGCAGTCACACGTTGGCCTCCACTGCATGGGAGAGGATTTCTACTTGCTGGTGAGGTGGCTGGAGAGATGGAAAGAGCAGGCCAAAGTGAGGGACCCCACTTCTCTCTACCCTGCTGTGGACACTTGGGAAGTCACTGACCTCTGTGAACTTGTTTCTCCATCTGTAAAATGGGTGTGGGTATTGCCATAGTAATAAGGGTCATTGTGAAGATTAAATGGGACAATATGTGTGAAGGGTCTGATCACCACCTGCTTTGAGCACCACCTTTCAGAGTATCAGTTGGATTAGTGTATGGCTGGGGGAGAAGTGAGCCCAAGCCTCCAGAAGCCTCACATGCCAGGCTGGAGGCCTGGACTTTGTCCCAAAGGCAGAGGGTGCCATCAATGGGTATAAGCAGAGGGGGAGGAGGTGGGACTCTTGTCTGTGGGCCCAGAGGCAGGGATCCCTGGGAGGAAGACAAGTCCTGCACTGCTGCTGGGGATGAATCGGGTCCATCTGTATTACAAACACACATGCGTTGTGTGCAGCGTTTGACCCAGCAACCCAGTTCCTAGAGAGCCCCACAGGCACAGAACATCACATGCACGATGACCTGCTGCAAAATGCACTGTGGACCATCCACACAGCAGAATGGGGTGCAGCCTTCACCAAAAAATGTGCGGCTCTAAATGAGCTGGTGCAGAAAGGGCTCCAAGCTGTGTCCTGTAGGGGAAAGAGGCAGTGGAGGTGCAGTGTGGCTAGTTTGCCATTGCTCAGGGCACAAAAGCGTCTGTGAATGTGCAAGCCAGCTCTGCAAGGGCACACAAAGAGCCCCTGGCAGTGGTGTCTCCAGGGAGGGGACTGGGTCCTGTAGGATCAGGACAGGGCCAGCTTTACCTTCTACCCTCACCCCTTGGGTACTGCTTGAGTTCTAAGCTATACCCATGAATTACTAATATGATTCGAAACAAAGTTCCATTAAAAAGTAAGGAGAGTCCCAGTGAGGCTGTGCCGGGCTTGGCCACGTGGATACAGAGCTGGAGACAGGCCAGGAAAGTCCTTGAGCACTGGATCAGGTCATCGTTATTCGCCACATTTCATCTTCCCAGGAAGCCAGTGGGAAAGTCAGTGGCTCCTTCCTGCCCTCCTCACTCAGACGCATCGGTGTCTCAGACAGTTTGGAAGGAGGCGTTTTCTGCAGTGGGGCTTGTTAAGGGCCTGGGCCCAGATGGGGCCGCGTATGAGGATGGTTCCTAGAGAGTTGTTACCTCCGTCTCAGCGGGAGGAGCCACACCGGGCAGGTGGTGTGGCGCTAGACCCTGGGGCTGGCAGCCAGGAGACCTGAGTTCAAGACCTCGCCTGGCCTTTTCCCGCCTGTGTGACTCTGAGCCATCACTCTGCTTCCTGGTGCGGTGCCTCGGGGTCCCCATCTACACTCTGGCTGTGTGTGTCTGTGATGAGTCACACACCTAACAGGCCCGAGTCTGCCAGTGTCCCGTCCCCACCTCCCTCCCATATGTAAAATGGGGCCATAAGTACTGCCCTGCCTCCTTCCTGGGGTCGGGAGGGAAGGAGTCACTTGGCTGCAATCAGCTCTTAATACTCTCAAGTGACGGCTGTAAATGACCAGTTACCAATGCCTCCAAAATAGCAGCTAACATTTGCTGGAAGCCTACTAAGTGCCAGGTGTTGCTCTGAGGCCGTCACAAGTTTTCATTCAATCTCTCCTCCCACACTCAATGTAGATGCGGGAGGCCTGGAGCGTCTCTTCTGTGCACCGGCGTCTGCCGTGCCCAGCACGCAGCTGGCATCCTGAGAATGCGTGTTGTGTGAATAGGCCTTGCAGTGATCCTATGAAGTGGGCCTGTAATTCACCCTAATTCATCAGAGAGGAAACCAAGGTCCCCACAAGGGAAGTGTGTAGCTAATGACATGGTTCAGAGCCCACACTTTTAACCAAGACGCTCCACTGGGCAAGGGGCTGGGAGTCCAGTCTGACAAAACGAGGCTTGAGGAACAGGTCCTGGGCCTCTGAGCTGCCTCCTCACCCAGGGTTGGCTTGTTCCTGCACACCAGCCTCCCTGTGTAGCCATCCATTTGTGCCTGGAAAAGTGGCCATTGCCTCAGGCTTCACTTGTGAGTGTTTGAAAAGTAAGGCCGGGCGCGAGAAACAAACTTCCTTGTGGCCACGGTATTTTATTACAAAAATAGAATAAAAACTTCGAGTGTAATTCAAAGGTAAACATAAATAGAAAAATGAAATTTATTGACTTCTATTCATTTAATCCACATTTTTAGAGTTAAATTGTCAATATTAATTGTAACAATAAGAACATCAGCAAGTAAGATTCTATATATGCTTCCTGTGGCCCCCGGGGTCAAAACTAGAGTGAGTTAGATACAACTGTCACGGCAGTTAATGTGTTAATCCTCACAGCTCCTGAGGTACAAGCGGCGTCTCCATTGCACGAGGAGAAGCCCCGGCACAGGGAGGGCAGGGGCTGTGCTCATAGTGTTACAGCCGGTGCAGGGAAGACGCTGGGACTCCAGTCCAGTCTGCTCCAGAGTCCGTGCTTTGCCCAGCACCCTCCACTGTGGCGGGGCATGCTAAACCCTCCTGGTTACAGTTGAGATGAGGAGTTAGGCAAGGGGGGTGCCATTGTTCTCCAATAGTCCTCTGTTAAAAAATAATAAAGCATTTATTTTGTGGCGTGTCAGTCTGCTCGGGCTGCCATAATGAATGCCATAGACTGGGTGGTTTAGACGGCAGAAATCTGCTTCTCACAGCTCTGGCACTGAAAGTCTGGGAGCAGGGTGCCAGCCCGAAGGCACCGTGAGGGCCCCTGCCTGGCTTGCGCATGACTGCCCTCTGGCTGAGTCCTGACGGGGTGGAGGAAGATTTCTCTCTCCCCCTTCAGATAAGTGGGCAGTCCTGTCGGGTTATGGCCCCACTCTTACTACCTCATCTACCCGTATGTCCTCCGAAAGCCTTATCTCTAGATGCAGTCATATTTGGGGTTAGGGCTTCAACATATGAATTTGAGGGGAGGGGAGAGGCAGTCTAGTCCATAGCATGCTGTTAGTTTATTTCAGAAATAAATGAACTGGAATCCTAATTTAAGTCAGGACCGTGATATCTAAAGGCGGGAACCCAGCCTTTAACAGTTTGGCTTTCTCGTGGTGTCTAGAACCACGTGCCGCCTTGTAATCAACACTGGCACTGTTCAGATGGGGCGAGCTGCATGCCCTTGACAGAGTCCTTGTCCACTTGGAAATAGCGAGGTCCTAGCCTTTCCTGGGGAAGGTGTTTCTAAAACCCACAGAGGCCACGGGCCACTTCCTAACCATGATTATGATAATCATACCAGCTTGGGTCTGGTTCCCAGATGGATGGCGTAATATGTTGCAGAAACTACAATATTTTTCTCTTTGAGACTTGCTCAGCAACTGTGTGGAATCCTGTTTATTGGTTTGCACTTGAGTTTTTATCCTCTGATAAAGAGAGGAGGGGAAGACATGTTGAGTTCTGCCATGTGTGGGGCCCTTTACAAACATTAGCTCCTCCACCCCATCACTGCCTCTTATTGCTTTGCAGTTAGGAGCTTCAAGGTAAACGGACTTGCAGGGTCACACTGTGTCACAGCTGGGAGTGAGCCCAGAGCTGTCACTCAGGCTCCTGTGCTTTCTGTAACACCCTGCAGATTTCCAAAGGAGGTTTTCTTTGTAAAACAAAATTCCATTTATAAAAACAGATATCCAAAATTCATTATCTGTTGCAATCTGAGTGGAAAAGGTCTATGCTGGTTAAGAATCCTATTAGAATGGATTTTTCCCTTTGAACTTGGCCAATCAGTTGATTTTCTGGCATTAAAAAACCCAAAACAGTCTTTCCTTGCTCAGTCATGTTCTGCCTCTGCTTTTCCTTATTAATGGGTGTACTCAAGTGTGTGGACAATGTCCTCCACATAGTAACACCCTGTGCTAATGATGAGCTCACTGTCTACATGGCTCTATTTAGGGCAGAGGCAATTTGGTGTAAATCCTGAATGAGAAATTCAGCAAGAACAAAAAGCTTCAGAGAAAAACATTTCTGCAGCCTTCCCAAGTCCCTTTGTCTTAGTAACTATGGTTTCTGGGCAAGCTAAGAAAACACTCAGGAAAGATTTTGTTGTAAATAAAGAAGCTGAAACAAAGGGCCTCGAATAGCTGTAAAATGATAAGCACATTTGTTTTCATTTTTTATTTATAATACTAGAATATGGGAAATTATAATAAAATGTATTAAAATATTCCCTCCAGTTAAACAAACGACAACAAAAACCACTGCTCAGTGCTACAGCAGAGGGGCTGGGCAGGAAAAGAGGAGAAGGTGGCCACCGTGGTCTAGGGCAGAGCTGACCTGGCCTGTGTCCCCCTTGGCCCAAGACAGTCGTGGGGCCTCCATCGGGAGGCGCTGGCTCTAACGGGAGCCACAGCACCGTGCTTTGACTTGACGCTGCTGCTCAGTGACCAGGCCACATCTTTCTGAATGTCTTCCCGTGACATGGGGTGATAATTTTTGTCAGCTGGGCAGTGTGAGACTCCACTTCAGGAATGTGTACATATGAAAGTCCCTGGGGAACTCAAACTACAGAAATGGTGCTTGTTTGCAGTATTTATTAGACCACGCAAGACCCCACCTAGGGCTTGGGAGCTCTCCAGGGTGCTGAAAGAGTGTCCTTCTACCCAGGGGTCCTCAAACTACGGCCTGTGGGCCACATGCAGCTGGCTGAGGACATTTATCCGGCCCACCGGGTGTTTTTGCCCGTTTTGTTTTTTTACTTCAAAATAAGATATGTGCAGTGCACATAGGAATTTGTTCATAGTTTTTTTTTAAACTATAGTCTGGCCCTCCAACGGTCTGAGGGACAGTGAACTGGCCCTTTGTTTAAAAAGTTTGAGGACCCCTGTAACGTTCCACAAATCTGCATAGTCTGTGCGTAGGAGTGAGCAATGAGTATGAATGTCATTCATTGAGCACCTGCTGTGTGCCTGGTGCCTGGCTTCCATTTGCAACATTATCTCATGAACTCATGTGCTCACTGCCCTGGCTTTTTGCCTTGGCCGGGCCCGGGCTCTGCCCTCCTGCTCCTTAAGCCCCTGATGCCAGGTGCGGCCCTGACCTGTGCGTGGCCAGACCACTGTCCTTTGGCCAGTGGTCAAAGTACTTACTCAGCACATCCTGCCTACGTGGGGAAAGGCTGCCAGCCAGCCTGCGGGACTACGACTTGCTTTGTCTCTCCTGGCCTCAGGAAGGCTGAAATGGGCATGTCTGTGAGGGAGCTTCGAAAACTGGAAGCTGAAATAGTTGAAACAGGTTTTTAAGGCCACATTTTTATTATTCACCACTGTTTTTGTCATGTATGTATTTGGTTCAGGAAAATTTGAAAGTGAGCCCTGAGTGCAGGGCCATTTAGACTGTCACTCTATAACCCCAAGACCTTGTGATGAATTGTTGCAGTTTTTATATACAGTCAGACTCCTCCACTAAACTGTGAGCTGCTTGAAGGCAGGACCTGTGTCTTATTCGGCCCTCGCCTCCGAGCATGGCTTGGGTCCCGACTGTAGTGAGAGCTCAGTCACTGCTGATGAAGCAAGAGTGAAGTGAAGAGCGAGGCTGTCACTTGGACTTCCTGCCTGTGAGCCGGCTTCTGTGGGAGAGGACTCCGTGCGCCATCAGGGCAGCCCGCCATCCATTACTGAGCACCTGCTGGCGTCTGTCTCTGTTCTCAGAGCTGCATGCATATTAACACACACAATCCTCGCTGCATCCCATGAGGTGGGGACTATGATCCCCATTTTACAAGTGGGGAAACTGAGGCACTGGGCTGTTAATAGTTCACGAAAGGCCACACAGCAGGTAAGTGGCAGAGCTGAGATGGGAACCCAGGCAGAGCGTCAGTCAAACTCAGATGTCAACCCTCTACCCACTGAGCACCCCCGTGCTGAGGCTTGGTCTTGTCCCCTGTGAACCTAGGAACTGAAACCTTGGGTTGCTTTTTGGATTGTACCCAATGACCGTCGTGAAGTTTGGATGGGAGGGAGGATCCTGGCTCCTGCACCTGCTGGGTAATGCTGAGGCAGTCATTGCATCTCCCCGTGCCTCAGTGTCCCCATCTGCAGGGGGATGATCATTCCTGCTCTGCCGAGATGCCAGGACGTTAGAGGCCATCTGTGTGAATCTCAGAGAGGACCCTGTTGGTGTATGGTCCTGTTGCTGTATGCTGTGACCTGAATGTGGTCAGTCATTGCTGACAATCTTGAGGTTTCCCTATATGATATTTCTGTTGCAGAAAAGGAAAGGGGACTGGCCTAAAGGCAAGAAAAGGAAACCACCAAGGGATCTTTCTGTTCCCCGCGCTCCTACAACAGGGTAAGATGTGGGGAAGTTACTATGACCCAATGTTAAAGTCATGTTCAGGGCTTACCATGTGGCCTATGGCAGCCATGATCCCATCTCAGCATTTATCTGTTCTTTCAGGGCCCTCGATCATTAGGGACCCTCACACCACGGGAGTGTGGGCTGCGCTGTTTCATTCTATACGCTGAAATAAGGTTTTGCCTCTGGAAGGGAAAGGACAGAATAGGCAGGGTTGAGTCACTGCCAGGAAGGGGGTGGGTTTGGGAACACTGGGCCTGCTTTCCATTCCAAGCTCTGTGGCCTTGGGCAAGTTTGAGCAAGCTGGGTGACCTGCACTGAGGCTCGAGGTCCCCTTACCCTGCCTCTTGTGCTACAGAAGAGCCACTGCCCATTGCTCTGAGTGTCGCCTTGCTCCCTCTTGAAGCTTGTGCACTTTTCTCTTTGTCCTCAGGGTTCACAAAACTCTAAAGTTGAGGGTCTTTTTTTAGTATTCCCATAACTCACAAGGCTGGGCCTTTTGGTCTGAAGACTGGTTTGGCCTCAGCCTTTTTTCATCTCCCTGTAAATAAGTCCTTGATCATGAGAGTGTGAGGGCCTCTATCTGGAGCATTAGGCTACACACAACCCTGTGAGCAGGTGGCATTACATCCATTATGCAGAGGGGGAAACTGAGGCTTAGTGGGTTAAGTGATGTGTCTCCTGCTAGACACGGCCATCCAGTCTTCGTATTACCTCCTGCTCAGTGGGGAGACCCTTGTCTGGTTTCTTGGCCTTTCATCAGACTCTGGATAAACCAGCCATTTAAGTATTTTCCTCTCTTAACCTCAATTTCTCTGGTTAGATTGAACAATATGGGCAAACCTGTGACTATTTGTAAGAAAACCAGGAAGTGGAACTAGCTGCCCTGGCTGCTGACTTCCTTCCCAGCTGGTTGCTCACAGCTTTATGTATATTCCTTTTATGGCACAGGTACGTGATATTTCTGAACAAGCAAAGAAGTCAGCTGAGGGCCGCACACCCCGATCTGCCTTTTACGGAAATAACAAAGATGCTGGCTGCACAGTGGGCTCAGCTGTCTCAAGAGAAAAAGCGAGTGAGTCTTTCCCTGTGCAGGAGAAGGACAGAGACCCAGGTGCCAGGGCCAACCCAATACACCAATGTTTTTCTTAGAAAAAATTTTTTTACTTCATAATATGATTATGTGTATCAAATGACCAGGTTCTTAGTAAGCCATTGCTGTGAATGTTAATTGCATGGCAAGTACCCTCAGGGAACACTTTCACCCCCACCTCTGGTTGTCCCTGGGTTTACCAACAGCCATCCATGAGCATCCGAAATACCAGCTTGGGGCCAGCCTCTGCAGCCAGAGATGAGTCCAGGTCCCTGCCCTCATAGTCTAGGCCCTGAGTAGACACATGCAGTCTGGGGCAGGGGCGTCTGCGGCAGGGGCTCAGGGGCTCCAGGAGGCCTAACCCAGCGTGAGAGTGCCTAATCATGCCCGGACACATCAGAGGAGGATGCTCGGAGCAGGAAACTGTTCTGTGAAGGGTCTTGAAGGGTGAGTAGGAATTGGCCAGGGGAGGAGGTGAGATAGCCGTTACCGCTGGAGGGAGACAGTAGCAGATGGGGCAGCTTGGGGAGCGTCCCAAGGCCTGGGGCTGGATCTGATTTGTCTCTCTGTCACCAGTGCCCAGCCCAGGGCCCTGCACAGGGTAAAATGCTGATGTTTGCATAAGCAATAATCGAATAGAAGTCTAATGTCCCCTAAGAGGGAGCTGACACTGCTGCCTTCTCTGCGCTCATCGGCCCACACCCTGCAGAATGGTGGAAGCCACAGAATGGTGGCAGAGTCCAGTTGACTGTAAGGAAAACCCGCAATGTCTATGCCATTCAAACAAGGCATGAATTTACTTGTAGGTAGTAAGGTCCCTGTCCCTGGAGATACACAAGCAGAAGCTGAGCAGTGGCTTCTTGGGACCATCCTAAAGAGCCCCAGGGAGGTTGGACAAGAGGACATCCAGCAGCCCCAGCCCCCCTAGCCCAGATCTGGAGAGTCTCAACCTCTGCACCTTCTTCCAGAGGTATGTGTATGAGGCCGACAAGGACAAGCAGCGCTACATCCGCGAGCTGCAGGCCTACCAGAGCTCGGAGGCTTACCGAGCCTTCCTGCACAGGTGCGCTGCCCACCAGGCTCTGTGCGGTGAGTAGGTGGGTAGGCGCTGCCTCACCGCGGGCCCCAGCAGGTCCACGCTGCGGAGGGCGTGTAGAGGCCCTCAGTGTGACCCGCCTCTACCACTCAGGCCAGACGACTTGATTGAAAAACCTGGTGCTTCCCTGCCCAAAGCGGTTGACTATGGTCTTCCTTTGGGCCAGAACGAAGCCCCTCCTGAGCCAGATTAGGGATAAGAGCATCTCGCTCCTGCTCCGGAGGCTCTGAAGACAGGTGGGCTGGGCCAGTGGGACTTGTTAGTACTTGGAAAAGGGGGGGCAACTGCGGTTCTGGACACACCGCTTCCCAGGCACCACGCAATCACCGCGGGCTCTGCTCCAGCGGGCCAGGTCGGGCCTGGGAGTCTGCATTTCTCACACGCCCCTCGGCAGTGGCTGCTACTGGCTTGGGGAGCACGCTCTGATCTTGCTGGGCTCCCTGCAGCGTCTACCACTCACCTGCAGCCTGGCCTCACTGCAAGAGGGCCTTCCGCAGCCGGCAGAGTTAACGTGACGAGCATCTGCAAACCAACGCAGATGGCACTTGCAGGATAAATCCGAGGTGTGTTCCACGCACCCTGAGAGGCCCCGGTGGGACTGACCCCTGCTGCCTGTAAAGGTCCCTGCCCCAAAACCTGACTCACTTTCCTCCCCGACCGGTGCCTCCTGGGATCAAGACCCAAATAGACCATTGACACCAAAACCCTCCTCTTAGGGTCTGGCTCTGCCCCCAGAGCCTAAGGCAGAGAAGGGACCCCGTTTCCTGGACATCTGTGTGCCATGCCTTCACCACGGAAGCGCTCTGCATCCACTTGTCCTTTTTGGAATTCTTAGTGATTGCAGCGCCTGCCAGTGGCACATTTATGTTCAGACTCACAGGGCTGCCCCCAGCCACCCGTGGCACCCGTCTCCTCTGAAGGGCACATGCTCACGGGGCAGCACTGAGGGGTGTTTGTCAGTGGGGGTCCAGGAGCCAGTCTCTGGCCCCACAAGGGCCTGCTCCTGTGCAAGGAGGTGGGCTTCTCAGTGGTCCTGGCACCCCGCATTCACCCTAAGTGTTCCTGCCCTGCCCTCTCCATAGTAGGGGCTGACTGACGTCTCCAGGCCACTCCGGCAGAGCCCGCCTGTCCTCCCAGTGCTGCCCCGCTGGCAGAGCACCAGAGGCAGGGAGACTCGAGGACCAGCTGCACTTGTCCTGAGCTCCCGCCTGGGGCTGGCTGAGAGCACTGCCCGTTAGTGGTCAGGGTGTGGGCTCAGCAGTCCAAATGCCTGGTTTGGGTTACCATCTCTGCCACTTACTGGCTCTGTGGCCTTGCACAAATCTCTCAAACACTCTCTGCCTCAGTTTCTTCGTCTGAAAAATGGGAATGTAACAGTACCTTCTCCTCAAGGCTCGGTGCAGATTGATGAGTTAAACCATGGAGAGGTTTGTACCCAATGCCTGGCACATGGTAAGTGCTCAGTAAGTGTTCACACCTGGTGACCCTCCCTTTGCTCTGGGCACAATGCCCCAACCCTGGCTTTGGGCAAAGCAGGGGTCAGCAAGCTCTTCCTGTAAAAGGATAGATAGTACGTTAGGCTTTGTGGGCCATAAGGTCTCTGTTACAACCATTCGACTCTATGTTTGTAGCAGGAAAGCAGCCATAGACAATGCGTAAACAAAGGGTGTGGCTGTGTGCTAATAAAACTTTATTTGCAAGAACGTAGGGGGCCGAGCTGTTCCATTGGCAGGTCCACTCTGGCCCACTGTACTTATTGGGTTTCCACCTAACATCTGTTTTCAGTCGAGTGCCTGCAGATAAAAATAATCGATTGGAAGACCTTTTGTCTGGCATACAAGACTTAGCAGATGCACAGACCCACCAAGCAGGCAGGGCTCTGCTGGTGCTGCAGGAGCTCCTCATGCATGTGAGCTCTGCAAAGTGCGCCCTGAGAGCAGCCATCCTTCCTACTCACGTTTTTGCCCCCAAAAATGCCATTTGTCCAAGCTTAGCTGAGGACACCTCATCTTGCTTAATTCTTCACTCACACTGAGGCCCTGTGGCCTTCTTGTTTTTGTGATTGTTTGTAAATTATCATCGGCAAGACCTAGTGTGTTACAAGGAAAGGCCACTCCAACGTAGCTTGGTTTTTAAACAAATAAGGTATGTCACTGCCTTATTTAAAACAAAGTAATTTTTAGTTTTCTATATAAAAATATAACAATATGCTTTTTTAAAAATATCACCTATTAAATAGAATCTGCCATGCTAAAAAATGAACTGTTTTCATTTTTTTCTTGTTTCTCTTTAATCTTCATGCTATACCTAGCCAGGTGTGTATAAATTGACATCAGAGGTACTTGGTGTTTCCTCTTGGTTTTGGGGGTTTTTCGGGCCTCAGCTGAAACTGAACAGCTGAAGTCAAGGTGTTGACCCTCCAGCAGGTGACAGGGAGACAATGTTTGCTGTCAAAGTGGGCATTTCTGACCCTTTCATTGATGCCCCCAAATAAGGATGAGCCCTTTTCTGAGACAAATTCTGTTTTAACTGATAACCTTTGTCTCTTCATCAGGAATAAGGACCCGAGGAAATGAATTTGAGAGTGAGGGCCTTGACTTTCCAGGAATTGATGTAAGTATTTTTGGAGGAAAAAAAAAAGTCACTCTCATTTGGCCTGGTAGACTGAAAAACGGTCCCTCCTCAAAAGACATGGTGTCCTAATCCCTGACCCTATGAATGTTACCTGATATGGCAGAAAAGGGGAAGCAGGTCTTTGAGGATGTGATTAAGTTAAGGGTCTTGAGATGGGGCTCATGTAGTCACAGATGTCTTTCTAAGAAGGAGGCAGGGGGAGGTTTGACCCAGAAGGGAAGAAGCCCTTGTGACCACAGAGGTAGAGTGGGGTGACGCAGCCACCACAAGAGGCTGGGAGGGACGAAGGACCCATCCTCCCATAGCCTCCAGACAGGGTGCTGCCCTGCTGACACTTTGGTTTGGCCCAGTCAGGCTGAGTTCAGACTGCTGGCCTCTAGAACCGTGAGAGAATGAGTTTCCATCGTTTTACGCCACCGTGGTGGTGATGGGCCACAGCAGCCACAGGCAGTGACTACCTTTGGCACAGGACTGTGTGTTGCTGGAGTGTGGCCCACATGTCAGCCTCCCACGGAGGCCTTTCTCTCCGTGTTCCTTGGACAAGTATTTATGGAGCCCAGCTCTGTGGGCGGCACGAGACTGAGCATTGAGGTCCCAGGCCGCGGTCCGGAGGAGCAGGCGAGTGCGAGATAGATGCCACCAGAACCCGCTGCAGCGGAGGCAGGTCCCAGTGAGTGGGAGGCTGAGCCTGCCTGGGTGAGGCCAAGAAGACCCCCAGGACAGCGACTCGGAGATGATGCTTAATGAAGAATAAATGGGATTCCCAGAGGAAGCCTTGGACAGGGTGGGGGCAGAGGGATGGGACAGAAAGAGGGTCTTGTAGGCAGAAGAAACAGGACGTGCAAAGGCCCTGTGATGGGAGCAGTACCATGTGTTTGGGGAACTGTGAGCAGTGCAAGATGCCCAGACCAGACGCTGCCTGATGTGTGGGGACAAGGACAGGGTAGGGTGGGGAAAGGAGTCCTCAGGTGTTCCTGCACACTAGGATGTAACTTGAAGGTGTTTCCCCTCTGCATTTTAACTGACAGTGAAATATATAATATATTAACAAATGAAGCCGAGGTGGGAGGATTGCTTGAGGCCAGGGGTTCGAGACCAGCCTGGTCAACATTACAAGATCCCTTCTCTGTGAAAAATTTAAATATTAGGCAGGCATGGTGGTGGCACCTGTAGTCCCAGCTACTCAGGGTGAGGCAGGAGGATTGCTTGAGCCCAGGAATTTGAGGTTACATTGAGCTATGATTAAGCCACTGCTCTCCAGCCTGGGTGACAGAGTGAGACCCTGTTTCAACCCCCTCCCCCAAAAAAACAAAACAATAAAGAATAATTGAAAATGAATTTTAAGGGATAGATATGTTTACAATGAAATTTTCTGAAAAGCCGCACAAGAAACTGCTGTCTATAATGAGTAGAAATGGTTGTTGGATACCTTTTACTTTTAACTTTATACCTCTCCTTTTTTAAAAAATTTTCAACATGCACTTATAATAACTTTAAATTTACTTTATGTACACCACCTTTTATCATTAGAAAGTGATGTGAGGACTTAGAGGGCAAAGGACTTCCTTGGTGGCCCAGGCTGGGCTGCGGTGGCAGGAGCCACTTGAGTGAAGTTCCAGCCTGCAGCCCTTCCCCATGGAAGAGGCCTGCTACTCTCCCACCAACCCGGCCATGCTCTCCCTGGAGCCTGCACTGGCTCCCCGTTGCCTACATGAAAAGACCTTCCACCACCTGGCATCCATCTCCTTGTCCAGTGTCATCCACCCACCATGTACTCTCCCCCAGGGATGCTGCAGCAGTGAGCACGCTGTTCCGGAACCTCGCTTGCGTCTTTACCAACCTGCCACCACCTCTGCATCCCAAGGCCTCCACTATGCCCTATTTCTGACAGGTCTAGAAATATTCCACAGATACACAAGCACCTACAGACTCATGTATATATTAATATATTTTGATAAAAGGACATGTTTGTTATTTAGTCATAGAGTTCATTTTGGTTTAGGACTTCAAAGCAAACTCTGAAAACAAGCAACACTCGGAATTGGTTGCATGAGCTCTTAAATGGCACCAGTTTTCAAAACCCACCTGTTTTATATACAAACCCTTTGCATTTTCTCCCTCCTGGTGGGGGGGTCTTGAGTTGAAATTTCGCAGGTGGAAAAGGGAGTCTCAGAACCTGGCCTGGTCCACGCAAAGCCCAAATGTCCTTTTCAGCTGGCTTTATGTCAGAGTAGGCCGATCTGTGAGCCTCCTCCCTGCTCACCAGAAACCTGTCTGTCCTCGGGGGGACGAAAACAGAGAGCTGTACTGTGGCATGTGCAGGCAGTTCTTCAGCTCCCTGCATAACAAGAAGGAGCACCTGCTGGGGAAGCAGCACCTGCAGAACCTCATAGGTAACCTGCCAGGGGCTGCCAACCGGCTTACCGACCACAGCCCAGCGGGCGCCTCCTCGTTATTCACGTGTATTTGTAGACAGGATCTAATCAGACTCACTGCCAGGGGGGCGTTTGGGAGGGTGGACCTTCCGGAGCACATTGCTTTGCCTCCTGACCGATGAGGCCTCAGCTCCTCCTGGAGCCCCGCTCACATCGCTCCGTCCCCACTGGGTCCTTGCCTGTCCCGGAGCGCGCCCAGTGTGCCCACCTTCGGCCTGGATGCCGCAATCACACACAGCACACATGCTTCACTCTGTGCCGCGCGGCTGCCGGGCTCTTGCTACCTCCCTCCCTCCAGGTCTTTGCTTACCTGTCACCTGCCCGTAGACACCATCCCTGGTCACCCTGTGCACAGTGCAAACATTCCTCCCCTGGTTTCTTTCTCTTCATTCCATCGCCTTCTAACAGGCTCTTCCGTTCGCTTGTTCATGTCCGTCATCTCCCACCAGAACATTAGCCCCTGGAGTTCAGGGGATTTTCTGCCTGTTTTATTCACTGCAATGTACCCTGGGCCTAGACCCACGCTGGGCACTCACTGTCGGTGCTCAGTGGTTCTCTGTTGAATGAATGAATGAATGAATGAGCACACATTCCTTCCCAGGCACCAAGCCAGGTGCTAGGCCCACAGAAAGAACGAGACAGATTCCATGCCAAAGAAACCCAAGGGCAGCGTGCGGTGCACAGGAGCGTCCTTGCCTTGCAACGCCGGGCACTCGGGAACAGGCCCAGGACACAGGGGCCCCGCAGTTGCAGCTGTGTGGCTTCTGGCTTCGCCAGCTGCTCTGTGGCGGCAGGACCCTCTGAGGATGAAAACAGGCATGGCCGGTAGTGGGCTAAGGGATCACATCGTTTTTCTTTATCCACGTACCCTTTAATGTCGTTAAAACAGAAATAGGTCTGGTTGAGGGCCCTACTCTACGCCCTGCTTGCTGAGTCGCTCAGGGCCAGTCACCTCACCTCTCTGTGCTCTGCCCTCCGTGTCTGCAGGATGAGGTGGAGGTGCCTGCCTGGCTCTTGAGGGCGTGCGGTGCCCTGCAAGTCTGTCCAGACCGAGACTCGGGGCTCCCCAGGGCCCCTAAGGCTCCCACACATGCCCTTGGCTTTGTGCGTATCCTGCCACGGCCCACGACACACACCGTACACATGCGCCTCCCACACACCACACTGCACACTTAACAACACGCATGCGCACATTCTACACACTGTCCTCACACACTGCACACGTGCCACACACTACACATGTGCCGACTACACACTGATGGACACACGCACGCACTCTGCACACTGCTCTCACACACACTGCACACCCCCACACTACACACTCACGGACACGCATGCCACACACTACACACTCACGGACACGC
>VBSM01001118.1:4798153-4885408 GCA_008086735.1 Cheirogaleus medius
CACACATGCCACACACTACACACTCATGGACACGCATGCCACACACTACACACTGCTCTCACGCACACTGCATGCATGCCACACACACAGGTGTGGAGAGCAGGTGCCACGTGGAGATAATAAGTATTTGCTGAAGGAATATGGAGGAGGCTGTCACCACGTCTGGTGTTTGGAAGGAAACAGTTTGGGTACTGTCTGGTTTATGGTGTAAGGGCGGAGGAGACAAGCATGCGTGTCATTACCTGCACGGAGTGTAACGTGTGCACGGATGCACAGAGCTATGCTGTGTAAATTACCCACTGGAGAGAATTAAGGCTGATTTCAAAATCTATAAAATCATGCTGGGGGACCATGAATGGTTGTACGTACATGTGGCTGAGATCCGGTGTAACTCCCTGTGGCTTTTGCAGTTATTTAAAAGGAAACAGACGTGGACAAATGGTGATTCATCTTCCCGCTAAATCGCCCATGGTTTCATGGTAACAGCCAGGCTCTCGAGAGCTTTTCCGCGCCTGCTTTCATTGGTAGATACTGCTGGAAACCAGCGCTCCTGGCAGCTGCGGTCTTTGAGGCTTGATCTCGTGGGGCAGGGACAGTGGCCTCGCATCTCTTCGGGGCTCGGGGCTCAAATGGCTCTTGCTGTCCTGGGATCCACTGAGGCTGGCTGAGCCCTGGCTGAGCCCAGGCCGAGGCGGTCTTCACCCTGACGGAGACTTTCCTGCTCTTCCGTGCCCACACCTCGGCTTCCTCGTCAGCACAACGCGCATGCGGAGCAGAGGGGAGCCAGGGCGGTGCTCTTTAACAGCGTTGTTAAGATAGAATTCACATGCCATGAAATCCACCTGCTGAAAGTGTGTGGTTCAATGGGTTCTAGTATATTCGCACATAAGTGCAGTCGTCACTACAGCTAACTTTAGAATGTTTTTATCACCCAAAGATAAGCCCTGTCCCCATTAGCAGCCACTCCCCGTTCTCCCCTCCCCTGGCCCAGATGGCCACGAATGTGCCTTCTGCTCCTTCAGAGGGTCCCTCCAGTTTAGCACTTGATGTCTCCTTTCTGTGGAGAGTCCAGCAGGCGTCTCCTCCTTGGGGACAGCTTAGGTGGGCCGTGCTGTCACCATAAAGAGGCTGAATCCTTATTCTGCCACCTCCTACCTGTGTTACTTTGGGCAAACCGTCCACCCAGGTAAAACATGGGGACCATATTAGTACTGGCCTCAAGGGCTGTCACAGGGTCGAATGAGGTTCTCGTGCCGCAGTCTCTAACTGAGCTGGCACGTTCTGGTGTCCACTGTTACGATGATGAGCTTGGGGCCTGTGGGGGCCCAGCAGTCAGACCGGAATACTCCCCACGGCCACCTGCTCTGCAACTCCTTGTGTCTCCCTGAGAGCTGCCCTTCTGCAGTGGCTACTCACCTTTGTGTGAAGGTCTCACTCCTGTTCATGCTTCAAAACCCTACCAAAAAGACAGACAATAGCAAGTGTTGCCGAGGATGTAGAGACACGGTGACCCTGATACACTGATGGTGGGATGTCATATGGTGCAGCCACTTTGGAAGACAGTCTGGCTGTTCCTCAAAAGGTTAAACAGAGTTGCCATGTGACCTAGCCCAGCAATTCCACTGCTAGGTCTATACCCAAAAGAACTGGAAACATATGCCCAACCAAAATGCGGATGCGAATGCTCACAGAAGCATAATTCATAATAGCCCAAACCAGATGTCCCGCAACAGATGACTGGATGAACAAAATATGGTCCATCCATGCAGTGGAGCAACCTTGGGCCATAAGAGGAATGAAGTACTGCCACGTGCTGTAATGTGGCTGAGCCTGGAAAACGTGGGCACAAAGGAAGCCAGACACTCAGGACCATGTATTGTACGAGTCCATGTGCATGAAATGTCCGGAACAGGAGGATCTGTAGAGACAGGAAGTAGATTGCTGGTTGTCTGGGGCTGGGATGTGGGGGGACGAGGTGGTGAGGGCCAAAGGCTATACCTTCTTTCTGAGTGATGCAAACGTTCTAAAATCAGCCGTGGTGATGGTTGCATGCATCTGTGAAAATACTAAAAACCACAGAACTGCACACGTTAAATGGGAAAGTTGTGCAATGTGTGAATTAGATCTCAATAAAGCTGTTAGGAAAAAAATACCTCCTCAGTCAGGGAGGGCCCCCTGCTGGTCCCTGCCACTGCCTGATCCCAGCACTTTCTGCATGAACATCCCTCTGCCCACCCAACTGGGGACCCTTCCACAGGGATTGGTTTGGCCGCATCTGGGCAGAGGGCCAGGCCTGCAGGAGCTGCTCACTGTATGCTCGTGGGCTGGCCTCAGCCACAGGATTTCTTTGCTTTTTAGGGGAATTCGAGAAAGATTCTGCCGAGTATTTGATGCATGTAGAACCTGGAGGAAGAGGAAGGTCAGAGGTTGAACAGAGCCGTGTCAGAGGAAGGCACCAAGGGCCCTGATCTGCTCCTGCTCGGAGGTCTGATTGCAGACAAGAGTTTTGCTTTACTTGACTTGTGTTTCTTGCAAGAGTTTATCTTTAAATTGCTGAAAAGTGAGTAGTCAAGTTCAGCAACTCCCCAGAGGTTTATATTCCCAGTCAGAGGAGCGTCCACGCTAGGTTATATTAAATGGAACATGGAAAAACATTGCCGTCTGGGGGATAGCAGTGGTAAAAATCATAATCCGATAAGGAATAACCGTTTCAATGAGTCAGGCACGGTTCTAAGCACTTTATATAGATGGCCTCTTTTAGTTCTCATAAAAGTACTGGGAGGTAGGTGCTAGGATCAGCTTCTTTTAAAGATGAAGAAAGTGCAGCACAGAGAAGTTATATAGTTGTCCAGGGTTGCACAGCGAGGGTGGGAAGGTTTGGGATTGGCAGGAACAGACAGTGATAGTCTGCCCTTGCCTTTCCTCCCAGTCAAGGAATTCAAGCTCAGAAAGCTGAGGAGGACTCTAGAAAGAGCTCTTGCGGAGGAGGAGGCCCTGCAGAGGCAGCTGGCAGAGTTCCAGGTGATGGCCTGGGCGTGTGGGCTGGGGCGCAGGGAGGGTGGTGCCCACAGTGGGCTGTGCGTCGTAAGAGTGTGTGTACTTTTCAGCTAGTTGTATGAATGTATGCAATAGGTGGTACCCGGGAATGAAAGCAAAGAGAAAAAAATGAGGTGAAACCACGTGTATACTCACATTTTTAAAATGTGTTGTTTTATTCCACTTATAAAATTAATTTATAGTCATTGAAGAAAATGTTGATATTTCAGAAAAATGTATGAAAAAAATTCAAATCCGATCAATAGAGAAGCATTGTTACATGTCAGTGTAGCGTTTTTCTAGTCTTATTTCCTATAAATATCTAAATCTATCCATCTACTTTTCTATCCCTGTAGGTAAATATAGCTGTATAATGTCTATTATGTGTGTATTTATCTAAATAAATATGTCTAACTATGTTTGTCTACACAGAGATAGAAAGATAGAGCCATAGACAAATCCGTACTTGTCGCTTTTGTTCACTCATACATTCACGCCACTGGAGTGTCTTGCTCTCAGCTGAGGGCCAGGCTGTGAACACCTCGGGTTCCTCGCAGAGCCAGCAGCAGAGGCTGGAGGCGGAGCTGGCTGGCCGGAAGACCTACGGGGTGGTCCTAGAGAAGGAGTTTGAGAACCTCAACATGGTGCTGATGCTGTCTCACTGTGGCCTGCAAGTGACGGACACGGGTGAGCCGCGCCATTCCCTCCCCTCTGCCTGCTCCCCTCACTCACGCCACACGCTCCTGGTCCCCACCGGTCCACACAGCCAAGGCCCCAGGGGACTCCTGCCTGTCCCTTCACTTACTCGTGCACACCTTTGGTCTTCTCTTCGCTCAACAAACATTCCCGTGTGGCCGGCACATGCTGGCTGGTGCTGGGTGGGGGGTGTAGAGGTGCACAGTGCTCTGGCCGACCCCAGCCCCGCCCCGCAGGTGCCAGGTCCTCAGGTGGACAGTTACTAACTCCTCCATCAAAGAAGGGGGCAACGCGTACTGGCAGGGGGACCTGCGTGTGCAAAGAGAGGGAGGTTGGAAACAGAGAGGGGACAGGGGACAGAGCAGGCAGACGGTTGGTGCGTCCTTACGCAGCGCGGGTGGAAACACCCTTATACTTAAAGAAGAATCATGAATACTGTTTCGTGGCGAAATACTCAAACATCATCCTTCGGGGGATTGGAAAGTGTTCCCCTTCACTTTCCCCATGACCCCCAGCAAGCCCCTTCCCCTCCCTGGAGGTTTTCACTATTAATGTTGTCACGTACATCCTTCCTTCCAGGGTTTTTTTCTATTTACTGATGAACAGGTGGAGAGTGAAAATAGTTAAAAACTAGATCTTCTTAGAACACCACCAGCAGCCTTTGACCTTGGAGCAAGGTCCCTGGGGGGGGTACTTACTCGGCTAGACTTTAACTGCTGAGACACTGGATTCCCCTGGGCGTGTACCAGGCTGGCCGGTGTCAGCTCTGTGCAGAGGCGCAGACAGACAGCCTCACTCAGCTGCAGCTTCTCTGTTTCTTACAGATGGGATGGCCCTGCGCACATTGTCCCTGGAGAGCTGTCCGTGGCTGAGCATTTCTTCCTGTGCGTGCACGTAGCCCGTTGCCCCTCTGCAGTGTGATGTAGCTGACCCAAGCACCCAGCCCCTGGTGGTGGACACTGACGTGGGGGCAGCCCAGGGCTCCACCATCACATGCTGGTGCAGCGGCTCCGGAGCACACCGCGTCTAGGCACAGGCAGAGCATCCCTACTCTCTTAAATATTGAAGCTCGAGCCCGTGGTCCCTGGCAGGAGTGGTGTGAGTGGGTCTTGTACAACAGCAGCCTGGAGCCTCCCTGCTCCCCTCCCTCTGACCTTGAGTGAGAGCTGGCTGGGGTGATTGCCATGTGAACTTTCATGCAGACACAGTGTAGGTGAGAGTAGAGGAAAACAGGCCGGAAGGCTGTGAGGGAGGAGGATTTGCAGGTGTGGGTCTTACTGGATGCAGGAGGTGGGTAGGGGGTGCGATCTTTGGTGCAGACAAGCTCACAGGCCCCATGCTTCCTCCCCTGCTGTGGCCTCCTTTGTACCTTGGGACTTGGATGCATTTACTGTAGTCGAGATGTCACCCCTCGGGGGAGCAGCAGAGGACGCTGTGGGGCCTTGGCTAACGCCAGGTGTGTTCGCCAGAGCATCCTTCTCAGGGAAGGTGTGGTGGGAGTTGCTGGCCAGGTACCCAGGCAGGATAATGTGAAAGAAACTCTGCTTCCAGAAAGCACGTGCCAGCAACTGGCTCCAAAGTTGCAATGCATCCGGCGTGGAGTAAGGTCTCGAAAGCAGTTTTGCCAGTTCGGCTCTTTCTGGGCTGCAGCCACTCTCTGCTCCCTGAGCTCCCGCTCCAGCCCACTCATTCAGTTCACTCCATCCAGAAGACAACTTATGAGCACCTACTATATGCCAAGCCCTGGGCTTGGTGCTGGAAGTCCAGAGATTGGAGGAGGTGTTTTCCAGCACGCAGGCCTTGCACCCCGGGTGTCCTCGAGCTGTCTGGGGTGACCCCGAGCTGTGTGCGGCGGGGGCACCAGGCAGTGCCTTCCTGTCAGGTGGAGGTGGGAAGCAGGGGCTTCATCCTCCAACACCCAGCCACAGACGAGCCTCTGGCCTCTCTGTCCCAGGCCCAGCGTGTGGAAGGTCTCCAGGAGGGTTTGTGAGGAGAGCAAGGAGACCAAGCATGGCCTGTGCTCGCGGCTGTCGGCCTTGTCCTGGCAATGAACTCTTCCTCTCTCTTCCCCACTCTGCAGCGTGAGGCATGTCTCGCTCAGCACGGACGGGCCCCCAGGCCTCTCCTAGGTGCTCCAGGGGCGGCTTTGATAGCGGCGTCTCTCTCGTCTCTCTCGACAGAGGAAGGATGGAAGGTCCTGGCACCTTGCAGATGGACAGATGGTTCTGCTGACCGAGGAGAATAAATCGTGTATGCGCGTGTGGGTGTGTTTGAGCAACAGGCTCAATCTGTCTTTTGTGTCTGGGGCTTGGCAATGTCTGCCCTGTAAGTCCTGTGGACTGCCAGTTGGGCACCCTTGATTTGGGAGGATTTTGGCAGATCCCACATTTGCCATCGCTCGGGGAGGACGCGCAGCTGCTCTCGCGGCGTGCGAGTGCCCAGCAGCCGCCACGGACCACACCGCCTCTGGCCTTGGCCTTTGGAGCCCCGCACTTGAACCCAGCCCTCCCTCCTGTGGTCCATCTGTGACCTGGGGCACACTTTGATATTCTCTACTGAATTATAAGGACAATAATCACTGCTTATTGGCCTCAAAGGGTGGGGTGAAGATGGAGTGAGATAATCAACTTGTCATTGTTGGGGTTCCCCCAAGAACTAGCTCTGAGACCAAGATTTATGTGCAAGTGGGTTATTTGAGAGGTGATCCCAGGTTGGGGTGTCAGGGAGAGACCGGGAAGGGAAGGCAGCCTGTGAGTTAGGGTGAGTTATCCAAGCCACTGGAGCTCAACCCTGGAAAGCTCAGGAGCCAGCTCAGCATGTGCCTCTGAGAGTCGCCCACCCCATGGCAAGGGAGCTGGGTATTCACCCTTCAGTCTTTGCAGGAGGACAGTGGGGAGTGGTCATGCCTTGGACTTCCAGGAGGCCCCGTGGGCAGGGAAAGTGCTGCTGCGGTGGAAGGCCGGGCGGTGCGAGTGCAGGGCGCCGACAGCGCCGGCTGCAGGAGGGTCAGAGCGCTTCGTGGCCCACCCATGGGTGTGAGCGCCACAGTGGGGGTGTGGGGGGCTCCCGCACAGCACGGGGGTGGACAGCAGGGGCCCACCACATAACGAGCTGTCCTGCGGGCAGCGCAGTCCGAAGCAGCTGCTGTCTCTGTGCTCCAGTCCCGGGCACGTGGCTGCTGTGCTAGCTGGCACTGCCACCCCATGCCATGCGAGCCAGGCAGGCAGGAGGCAGGGAGGCTAAAGGTGGTACCTGCTGCTCTGCCTTCTCCTATAGAGCTTTCAGAAAGTCCAGCCAGCCAGCACCCTCGGCTTGCACTTCAGGGACCAAGCTGGTAGCACTGGGCCATGCCCGGCCACAGGGCAGGCCGGGAAACATAGTGTTGCTGAAAGGTGGCTGCCCCAGGCAAAAGGGGTTGGGTCAGGGAGGAAGGAGCAGGCATTGGCCGCAGCGGACGTGGTTTCTGCTGGAGGGCACCTGCTTGTTCTAGTCCTGTGAAGGCTGCATGCGGTTTGGCCAGAGTCAGCGTCATTCTCCCCCCAGCCAGGTGGGGACAGTTACACCAGCGCTGCTGCAGGCCTGCTCTGTCCCGGGCGCTTTGCACACAGCGTTCACACAATGCCGCAACACCGTTGCAAGGCAGGTCTGTTTGAGCCTTTTGCAGATGGGGAGAGAGATGCCGGAGCTGCAGTCGGCAAAGGGGCAGGTTCCATTTCCGTCCTGACGTGTCTGCAGGGAATCCCAGCGCTCTGCTCCGTCCTGGGGCCTGTGGCTGGCAGCCCCACTTGCAGGAGGAAGAGTGTCTTTCTCTTCTAGACCAGACTCCCCCTATGGGCCTGCCCTGCCTCTGACTGGCCCTGTCACTCTACCTACCCCCAACGCCAGCCTTCCCCTCTGGACTGGGAGTGCCTCCAGATCCCAGCCCCTGTGCGGGCTCAGCAGACCTTGAGTAATTCAGAACATTCGAATTGTCCAGTGGAAAACTTTTAGTGTAAGTATGTCCCATGCAGTATTGGGATATACCTGTGTTAGAGCAGCATCTGTTGTTTATCTGATATTCAAATATTACTGGACATCCTGTGTTTTATCTGGCACCCTTAACACAAGTGCCTCGGTGATGGGGTAGCCAGCTTAGCTCAGCCCTGTCATGTTATCACAGGAAGATGGATGCCCAGAAGGAGAAAGGATTCTTCCCGGACACACAGCGGATTGGTAGTCTGCCCCCAGGCACCTGCGACTGAGACCAGGGCTTTTTGGAAAATAGCAGAAAAAGTCAGACAACTGAGGGAAGTGGGGAATGGCAGGTTCCAAGCAAAGAGGGACAGTGCCAGGGTCCAGGAGGTGGGGGTGGGTGTCTCAGGCAGCAGGTGGAAGGGTTTACCTGCATATGGCAGTCGGTGATTCTGGCCTTGATGTTACCTCCAAGAGCCTGCAGGACCTCGAGCCCAGCCCTCAGCCTTCCCACACTTGCCACAAGTATCAGCCGGGGTCTAATACTTCCAGTCTGAATGTCAAAAAGACACACCCAACACCCAAGCTCAAATGCTATTTCCACTTGGGGGAGAGTGCTGGGGGAGGTACTCTCTCCCTGAGCCTCAGTTTTCTGATCTTTAACCACTTCGGTACCGCGCTCACCAGCCGCGAACCCTTGCCCACGGCCGGCGCTCACAGTCTGCACGGTAGTTTGTGCTGTGCATTGACGACGGATCCGTTTTGCTCTTGTGTGATGAGGAAAGCTTTAAAGCACAGAGAGCTTGTTTTACTTTACAGGCAGCTTTAGGAAAATAACTATAATAACTCCTACTAAGGACTTGTTAAAAAGTCACAGATTCATGGTAACTTATTAGCTGAAAGTACACACTGCAACTGCAGAGATAAAAGCTGTAAAAGTAAAAGCTTTTGGCTGTCGACGCTCAGCTGTGCGCCTTCATATCATGGCTGTCGGCTAAAGTCGACGCTCGAATTCATCTGTGGCTGACGACTATAGTCAACGCTGGTACCAAAGTGGTTAAAATGGGGCTGTCAACACCTGATGAGGTTACTACAAGGATTAAAGCAGATACATTTTATAAAGCATCCTGCAGGGATTCCAGACTTGCTTATTCGTGTTGTTATTGACAATTGCTGTCCCAGGACCGGTCCTGGGAGGCACAGCAACAGTAACTCCTGTATCAACGGCCCGACACACGCCATGCATGTGCCGGCTCTCCCATGTAATCCTCACCACTGAGCCTCTTTGCAGAAACTATTCCATCCATGGTGCACCTTGGGGTTGGGGTTTGGACTTGGGTTTCTTGTCTTGCCAGCAAGCCCCCCAGCCGAGGTACCCACATGTCCCCACCTAGTGAGCCGGCGTTTACAGGACCCCAAGCCACCACTCTGGGTCAAATTCCAGGGCTGGACCTCAGCGTTGGGGTGAGGCCAGGGCGAGGAGAGGAGAGGTGGATGCAGCCACTGGGGCACACAAGCCTCCTCCCTGACATACGGCTCCTACCAGGCCAGGGCCCTTGGCAGCTCAGAGCACTGCCTCAGTAGGACACCCCTCTCAGGCAAGTATAAAGTACCCCAGGAGACCAAGTCATTTGGGGTAATGAGGCACAAACGGAACTTTGGGTGCCCTGAGACCAAGAGGAATGGCCTGGTGGGAGGCTTCCCTGGCGACTTGGAGAAATGACGAGTGCATGTCTGCTGTGGGCCCCGAGTGCACCCTGGCCGGCAGAGCTGCAGCATGGTTGTTTCGGTTTGACTTCTATAGGCGGCATTGCACATGTGACCCAGCACACAGAACTAAGACCAAGCCTCACACAACATTTATCCTACTTCAAGGGTGCACTCTGACACTTTGTCTTCTTTTCTATTTTATAATCTTAAACTGCTGGGCACAGCCTACTAAACTGTTTTCAGGACTTGAAATCTTGGGCAGTCCTCACCATGGCTCCCTTAAGTCTGACTACCCACATTTATGACTCGACAGATCAAAGTCCAGGGCCTGAGCCCTTTCCTCTCTGCACACTGGGAGGCGAGAATCCTGGCTCTGCCTCCCTGCAGGGATGGGCCTGGGGGAGACACTAATGACCTGAGAGTCGGAGGTGGCTGATTGTACTTATGCCGCAGATACAAGGGTTAAAACATGTGGCTAAGCCATCGGGAGCCCAGGGCTAGCACAAGGTGAGCATATAGGAGTGTGAGCCACAGTGACAATCACCGCCACCTCACCTGCTCTCAGAAGGACCTGACGCTTGGTTCAATGCTCTGCTGTCGCCTCCTTGAAATTCTTAATAACTTTATCTTTGAACTCATGTTTTGTAAGTGACATAAGGTGGGATGACAGAGCATGCACCCAAGCAGATGACATGCACACAGCAGGGTGGGCAGCGTGCGTTCTGAGCAGCTGGCCTGGCATACACACCTGCGACCGTCTGGGGTACCGTGGGGACCTGGGGGCTGGAGCTGGGTCTGGGTTGCTGGTGGTGATGGTGGCAGCAGTGGGTGACCCCAGGAGAGAGGAGGAGCCCTGAGGGGGCCAGTGCTCTGACCACACTGGGAGGAGCCTGTCCCTGTGGCACCTTCATGAACATGAACTCTTGGCCAGCCCGGGCAGTGAACTGACAGTAAGTTATCATGAAACAGAAGTGACCCAGGGACACTGCAATAAAGCAACACAGTACAACTCTTCAACAAGTTTAAAATCTGTGGTTTTAAAAATTATTGCAATATTGTAAAGCAAATATCCAAAGGCTTAGAAATAGAATTACCTGTAAAGATGGTCACATTTGGCCAAAAAGAACAATATTTTCATATCAAGCTTTGATGAAACAATTATTAATGAGAAAAACAATTTTAAAATTCAATTTCCCTTGTAATTCAAGATATGGTGATAGAATGCATAAATATGGCATTGAACTATAGTACAAATCTTAAAGCCACTGTTGGGTGTTTGTATAAGCTCCACAGGTTACAGGAAATGTCAGACATTAAACATTAAAATACCACTGTACACATTTAAAATTAAAATCAGTCTTACATGAAACTGATTTGTATAAATAGTTAAATCTTTTTGGAAAAATAATTCTGCAAGCATCACCAGCTCTAGGTGTACACATTTTGAAATTTGTATTTCAAAATTATTTATCAGAAATTGACCTCAATGTTGTCACAGCCTACAAGATACTTTTAACAGCTCCAATATTAGCACCTCAGCAGAAAGATCCTTTTTAAAATGAAAAATGACCAAACTTGATTTGTGATCTTGAATTTGCCAAGAACAACTGACCTCATGTTCATTACAGCTATTGAAAATGAAGTTGCTAAAATTATGAACTTTGATGAGCTAATAAAAAAATTGTAGAAAAGTGAGCCAGAAAAATCCTATAATCAAGCTATCACATTAATCAAGTATTATTATTTGTTGTATCATTTAAATTGTAACACCCCAAGTATTATTTTCACAATTGTAAGTTTGTGCTGCGACGACGCCTGCATCACTGGTGTCCTGTTGCACCGTGCAAGTAATACACTTTGAAAGGGAAAAGCTTCAGTTAAAACCCTTTTAACTGTCCTTCCTCCTGCTTTTCGAACAAAGGCCTGAATTTTTATTTCGCACTGAGCCCCTCAAATCACCTGTGGAGACCACACAGGTGGAGAGCTGTGTGTGAGCCACGACGTGTGTCCAAGACATTTTCTGACATAGAGTTTCTTCTCTCAAGCCTCTGCCGGAACGCTGCTGTGGATGTGGGTACTGACTTCGAATCAAGAGTCCATGAAAATCCTGCCCTCACCTCCGTGTGTCCTTGGGGATCTGGTGTCAGGTAGTGAGACAGCACGTGGCAGCCTCCCGCCACCTGTGCAGGGGCCGTGGGTGGATCCAAGCGCATTCCACCTGGACAGCACCTGGGAGCTTGTTAGGATCACAGAATCTTGGACCCGCCCCAGACCTCCTGGGCCAGAATCTGCATTTTAATACTATTCTACCAGGACGTCCGGCCCTAGACTAAGCGCCTCGGGCGGGCCACCTTGTCCAACTCCTGCTATTCAGACCGTGCCCACGAGAGGGCAGGAGAGCCCAGCAATCCGTCTCTCTCAGAGAGGACCGTGGGGCCCAGGCTGGGGTGTCTGCCGGGGTCGCGTCCTCCCCCACTCCGCATCTCAGACACAGAGCTTCCTTCCCACCTCCTCGGCCGCGTGTCTGGTTGGAAATCCGTATTGGCAAAGGGCAGGCCCGTCTGAGGTCGGAGAAGTGACTCCACAGTGGTCCACGGTGGGTCCCCAGAACTGCTGGCCGGGGCAGGTGGCCTCTCCTCTCTAGGCCCAGTGTCTTTGTCCACAGAGTGCAGGCAGCAGGCCCTGAGCTTGGATGGTGCAGGTCTCTTCCTGTCGCAGCTTTCAGAATTTTCCAAAGAAAGAGAACCAAGCTCCAAGCTCCTGTCTCCGTGGGTAGGGCGCCCCCTTCCTGCCATTCACAGCTCTGGAATTCGGGTGTCTGGCAGGCCTGAAATGTCAAGGTGCCCAGCATCCCGGAGGCGATGGCACGTTTGTCTCTTTCCAGCAGGCTCTGGGCATGGGTTGGGAAGTGTGAGATCAGAGAGGGCAGAGCTCAGGGCACCAACCCAACCATTTCACAGATGTGGAAACTGAGGCCGAGGGGAGCATGTAGCCCAGAGGCAGTGGGTGAGCTGGGACTAGAACTCAAGTATCTGAGAGCCAAGGGCACCAGCTCAAATGCCAAAGGCGTCCTTCCAAGGGCCCTGGGCCCTGGAGGTGGAGGGATTCTCACTGCCTGGGTCTCTGGGGGTTAGCACTCACTGGCGTTCTCATGGGCCCCTGCTGTCCAGAGCAGAGCTCTGCAACTCGGCCAGCAGAGCAGGACAGGCCTGCAGGGGCTGCCCGTGGCCCTAGTGTTCTCAGGCTTTCTGCTGGGGGTAACAAGAGTAGGGTTGCTCTCTGCCCAGGCTAAGCCTTCATCCACTCCTCTGCTTGGCTCTGGACATAGTAACTGAGACCTTCCAGCCTGCAGGGCCACAGTGGTGGACTCTGTCATCCCGGAGCACTGATCTGACCAGGCCACTCCCCTGCTCAAATGCCCGTAGTGGCTCCCTATTGCCTGGGCGATGAGGCAGGTGACATCTACACTCAGTGTGGCATTCAGTGTGCTGCAGACTTGGGACCCAACCTCCTTGGTCATTCATACCTGGCCATCCTGCCAGACACACCCTCTCGCTGGGCCTCCTGAGCCTGCCTGCCCACTTCCCCCTTTCACCTCTGTTTGCAGAGCTCCTGCCAGGTGCCAGGCCTCTAGGTGGAGAACCTGCAGCCTTGGGGACACATGTGGCTGTGGATCCTTGAGTGCCACCTTTTGACCAAATCCAAATTTTACAGAACAAATCTTTGTTTTATGAAGTTTGGATTCAGTCGAGGGGCAGCACTTGAGGATGTAGAGGGCCACGTGCGGCCTTGGGGCCGTAGGTTCCCCACTCCTGTGTACAGCAGTGAGCAAACAGACAAAACCCCACTCTCTGCAGGCTCACATCCTCATGGGAGACAGGCAAACAACTCGTCTGGTAAACTATGACATGCAGCAGGAAAGGAAGGAAGGGGAGGGCTGCAGTGTCCCATGGGGTGGTCAAGAAGGCCTCAGTGAGAAGGCAGCACATGTTTAGAGACCACAGAGTATGAGAGAGGCTGTGCAGGTGTCAGGAACAGCGTCCAGGTAAAGAGGACAGCAAGTGCAAAGGCCCTGAGGCAGGAGTGGAATCCGCATATTCCAGGACCAGCAAGGCCAGCTTGAGGCTGGTGAGCAAAACAAAGGTGGGAGAGGGCCAAAAGGTGGCACGACCAGGCCACACAGGGCCTTGGGGGCCATTGCAAGGACTTTGGCTTTTACCGAGAGGGATGGAAGGCCCTGGAGGGTTTTGTCCAAGGAGTGAGAATCTGACTCAACATCACTCTGGCTGCCCAGGTGAGCTCAGATGGCAGGCAGGGGTGGAAGTTGGGGGACTGTTGGAGGCAACCACGTTCCCCCGACCCCAGTCCTCTGTGGGTCCTGTCCCACCCACCTGACCCCCCTCTCAGCAACCTGTGCTCAAAGGACGACTGCACCTTCATTAAAGCTAAGCTTTGGGCACGGTGGCTCACACCTGTGATCCCAGCACTTTGGGAGGCCAAAGTGGAAGGATCACTTGAGGCCAGAAGTTCAAGACTAGCCTGGGCAACATAGCAAGACCCAATCTCTACAAAAATAAATTTAAAAATTATCTGGGCGTGGTGGTGTGCGCTTGTACTCCCAGCTACTCAGGAGGCTGAGAGGCAGGAAGATCACTGGAGCCCAGGAGTTCAACGTTGTAGTGAGCTATGATGGCACCACTGCATGCTGGCCTAGGTGACAGAATGAGAGTCTGTCTCAAAAACAAAAGGAAACTAAGCTCAAATGCCACATCCCCAGCAGGCCAGCCCAGCTGTTCCTCCTGCACCTTATTTTGCCTCTAAATTCCCACTTCCTTTAAGCACTTTCTTTTTAGACTCCTGCAGAACTCTCACTTGTGAAATTCTCCTCTGCTCCTGTTTTGGACACTGAGCCCTTGGAAAGCAGGGACCAGGCTGTTTCTGCCACCTTGAGCATGGGGTTTCACGCACAAGCCAGTGCCTGCGTGCAAGGCCCGGCCGCACTTCAGGGCCTCCTGGGCAGCTGCACCCAGACCAAGAGAACCAAAATCTGTGTTGGGGAGGGGACAGGGCCTGAGCATCTGTTTGTAAATTTTCCCAAGAGATTTTAATACCTGGCTGAAGGTAAGAGTTGCCCAGCTCTGTTAGGACCTGCCTGGAGCTTTGGGTTGACACAGAACAGCGGGACTATGGCGGAGACACACAGTCCTAAATGCAAACCCTGCAGCAGCCGGGTGTTAGCTGTGGGATATGGTCACCTGACCTCCCTGAGCCGAGGTGTCCAGCAGGCCTGCGGGGGCACGGCCACCTTTTCCACCCCTTTGAACTGGGCTGAGAGACAGACACGAGCCCTCCGAGATGACCGTCAGGCAGAGCGAGGAGCAGCTCATGTCCCACGGGGCGGGCGCGAGGGAAGTGGAGCTTTACAACAAGAGAAATGAGCGTGAGTGTGTGTGTCTCAGACCCCCTCGGTGCGTGAGCCCGTGCAAACACCATCTCTGTCCCCTCAGGAGAACCCTCTCTGGGATCTGTGAAAATCCTTCCCTGTCTCTCGTCCAAGCAGCCTGAGCTCAGTCACTTTTGAGCAGGACTCAAAGGGGATTGGATAAGATGCAGGTTCCATGCAGGCCTGGGGCAGAGCACCGCAGCGCCACCGGCACATCGTGTCTGAGAACCGCTGGCGTGAGACTGGGAAGGATATTTATTTGTCGGCTCAGCACACCCTAGAGAGAGGCCAGCAAATGTGTCTTTCTGCCTCCTTTCAATAACTGGTAGTACTTCTCCCTGCTTATTTCTAGGTGTTGAATTATTCAGATTATACCCTAGTCTGCTTGGCAAAGTCCCCACGTGAGGAGTCAGTCATGCCTGGCCTGCAGTAGGAAGGTGACCGGGGTTGTTAGGTGGCCTAAGTAAGGCATCAGGTTGGGCCAAGGAAGCAGCTGACTTTGGTTAAGGCTACTTATTGGGTGCCAGCTTTTTGCAAATCACTTTCCACTTTCCACTTTACCTTATATACTCCTCACAGTAACCTCTGGAGGCAGATATTACTCCCAAGTTACAGATGTAGAAACCGGGGCTGCGAGGAAGGAGGAACTTGCCCAAGGCTAGACAGCTAACAGAGGGTAAGACCAGGACTGGACTCAGGTTTGCCAGGTTAGTCAGGACAAGGCTGGCTGCTGTAACAAATGAACCCCAGATGTTGGTGGCTTGACCAACAGAAGCTAGTTTTGTTCTCTAATGGTGCAATCTGGTTGGTGGGCAGCCTTCATCCACATGGTGACGCAGGGACCCAAGCTTCTTCCAGCCAGTGGCTTCACCTTCCCCAGGGCCCCAGAGACCTCCCTCTGGGCTGGTGTTGGAGGATGGGTGTGATGAGACAGCACAGGCATCTTTAAACACACAGGCCAGGAGTGCAGACATCACCATCCCTGATGCATCCTGCTGGTGAGAACTAGCCACATGGCCACTCGAGGAGGGCGAGGGCTGGCAGAGGCAGTCCCGGCCGAGCAGCTTGCGCCACTGCGGGCACATCAGAGGGCAGTTTGCTGTTCCAGCCAGAGTGGCTCTGCAGCCACACCCCCCATGCCCCGTGCCCTGGACTGGGAGAGGCGCACGCTACATGGCTCTCTGCGCATGCCCAGACTGCATCTCAGCTGCGATATAAAAACCACATAGCCTCAGGGACAGAGAGGCTCCTGGATGCTGCTCCTCCATCGGGCACCTGAAGCCCCTCTGCAAAGTCCCTGGCAAGATGGTCACCCAGCCTCTGCTGGACAGGAGGGTACAGTGGTCCAGTGACCCGCAGTCACCCCCTGGGGCAGCTGCTGCCCTGGGACCAGCGTTCCAGGACTCTGCTGACAGAACAGAGCAGCCCTCCAGGCTGACCTGAGGCAGACAGGGAAGCCCAGTGGTAGAGGAACGAGGAAATGTGGGTACTGGCCCCTTAGTCACCTCTGCTTCTTCCTCATTTTGAGGTGAAATTTTCCTCCCTTTGTCCTGCTGCTGGAACTGCCCAGAACACATCTGAACACTCTCTTCAGAACACAGCGATTATCTGATCGCTTCATTTATTGATTGATTCGATGAATACCATGGACTGGTGGGTGGGGATAGTGGGTGTCCTGGGTTGAATAGTGTCCCCCCAAATTCATACCCACTTGGAACCTCAGAATGTGACTTTATTTGGAAATAGGGTCTTTGGTGATGCAATCAAGTTAAGATGAGGTCATTACGGTGGCCCTAATCTTATAAGGTGGTGCTTATAAGATGAGGGAAATTTGGACACAGACACAGAGAAGTGGATGCCACGTGAAGAGAGACACAGGGAGAATCCCATGTGACAATGGGGACAGAGATTGGGGTGACGTGGCCACAAGGATCACCAGTGACCACCAAAACCAGGAGGGAGGCCCACAGGGAGAATCCCATGTGACAATGGGGACAGAGATTGGGGTGATGTGGCCACAAGGATCACCAATGACCACCAAAACCAGGAAGGAGCCAACCCTGTCCACACCTTGGTTTTAGACTTCTGGCCTCCGGAACCGTGGGGAGAATGGAGTTCTGTTGTGTCACCGCTGCACGGTGCTTTGTTACGGCAGCCACGGCAGGAGCACAGTGAGGGAGCAGGGCCCTGCTTTCCAGCTGTTTGCAGGCTGGCAAGGGAGAAAGACTAAAAATGCAGATGACAGGCCACCAGCTAAGAAATAAGGGGAGCTGAGACGCCTGCAGCCAGACCAGAGAAGCGTGATGCAGGCACAGGGCTGGGGACAGGGTTCTGCCTAGGACTCTGCACTCGGGAGGGAAAGGCCTGGGGAAAGGGGAGAGGGAGTGTGGTGTCCTCGAGGGACAGAGAGGAGCCTGTGTGGCTGAATGGAGCTGAGCAGGTGTGAAGGGGTCGGGCAGGGCCGTCACTTGGAGAGGCCGTCTTCTTCTAAATGGGCCAGGAAGCCTTTGGAGGGTTAAGCAGGAAAGCGACAGGATCAGATTTATGTCGTCTTGACTGCTGTGTGGAGGATTTGAAAATATTCATTCATTCAACAAGTAATAATACAAACAACCCCAGGACTATGTCCAGGCCTGTGGAGGGAGAGAAATGGCTGAGAAAGAGTGGCCTAAGTGGCCAGGGCTGTCAGGGAATCCCACGAGAGACAACCCTGGAGCAGGGCCGGGGAGGGCGCTCCAGGCAGGGCGGCGGCGGAGAGTGCACAGCCGCTGGCAAGATCAAGCCCTGCAGAGTCCTCTCTCCTCCAGGCTGGACGCATGGTCCCTGCAGTTACTTCTCACGATGACTTTTCCATTTTGTGATGAAATCCGTGATGCTCTCAGCTTTCTATCAAAGAGCTCAACTCTTCCCCACGCCTGACCCATCTTAATTTTACAATCACACAGTTTTATAAGCACTTCATAATTTAAAAGCCCTCCTGCTGTTCAGCTCCTCAGCCCTGCCCCGGGCCCTGGGCTGTGGGGAGCAGGCAGGCAGCAAACAGATCTCATTTCACCTACAGAGAGAACGAACTCCATGCAGTCATGCAAGAGAGCCGCTGTGCAAGCTCCAGAGAGAAGCAAACATAAAGACAAACGCCCCGGCGCACTGCCATGAGATGTCCAGTCGTCATTCGACCGTATCAGCCAGGCAGACTGGGGGCAGCGCTCTGAAGTCTGGCAAACGGATAAAGAGCTGGCGGTCAGGGTGTGGCCCCCAGCACAGAGGCCCCTGTCAGCAGGGAAAAGACAACATCGATTTGGCTCCTGGTTCTGTCTTCAGGCAAGTGTCTTGATCTTTCTGAGCCTCAAAGTAGGGATGTCATTTGATTCCCCCAAGAGGCCGAGGAAGAAGGCTCTGTGCCGTCAAGAGTGGCTTGGGCTGCTGAGTAGGAACCCTGCCTCTGCTGCCTGCGGCTGTGTGACCCTGGACTAGTCACTTAAGGGCTCTGTTTCCCCAACCACAAAACAGGGATACTAATAGTGCCTGTGAGTAGCTGCTCTTTCCTAAAGACCTAGCCCAAATGTCACCCTTTCTCCAGCTCCCCGCAGGCCACCTCTAGGCGCCACAGTATGCACGCGGCACCCCAAACCTTACTCTGAAAATAACTGTGCGTGCTGCCCTCAAGGCTCAGCAGGGCTCGGCCCCAGCATCTCTCCAGGCAGGATCTCTGCACTGAGGTCAGGCCAGGTGTCCCCCTTTGCTCAGGGACAAAGGGCAGATGAGCTCTCAAGGTGGCAGCTGGCCCCTGCATGGGGACAGGACACAGGCAAGCAGGATTGACAGCGGCCACCAGTACTATATTTTCTCCAAGAAAACTTTAAATTCAACTAATTCACGTGGCATTTTGTGTCCAACCACACCCCAAAGTGAGTGCCTAGAGGCAACTCCTACACCTGGGTTTCTTCCCTTTCTCCTACCAGAAGCTCTTTGGCATTTCACAAAGCAAGTTGCAACTAGAGTCTGATGGCTTGCGTTGTGTGGAAAGTTTAAGGAAAACAAGGATCCAGGATCACAGTAAGCCTCTGGGTAATTTACAATCCTAAAGACTCTCAAAACAACATTTCCTTTGCTAAACTGTCCAAATTGCTCCCACAAACAATAAAAGTGCTCCTTGCGCCCTTCCTTCTGTGCCTATCTCCACATCAACACGGATCTGAGCTGTTCTTGCCGCTGCGAAGCCACGCAGGTGTTGGGAAAGGCTTGGGGAGGATTCTGAGTGGGGTGGTTTCCACTGCTCCTGACGTTTCCTAAGTGCTGTGATGCCTAAGACTTTGTTCTATTGTTTCCTGCTAAATTGAACAAGAAGTTCCCTCTCCCACCAGCTCTGGGTTCTGTAAAGATGACAGGAGGGACATGGGGCTGAGAGTGCCTCACTTCAGAAGTGAGGGAAGGGAGGCTGCCGATGCCCCCGACCCACATCCTTTGTGACGTGCGTTCTATTCTTCAGACCCACGTGAAGCCCCTGAAGTGCACCTGTTGGGTTTCAGAAAAGGGGTGTGTGTGTGCGTGTTGGCATTGCCGCAGGGATTGAGGACAGTCAGACTGAAGGGTGCCCCAGAGTGGCCTCGGGCACATCCCTCCACCTCTCAGAGCCTCTGGTTTCTGGTCTATAACCTTAGGATAGCACCCACCTGCCAGGGTTGTCATGTGGATTTTTTGAGCCGCCGCGTGTAACAAGCACTCAGGAAGGGGTGGCAGTGATCTCTGCTATTATTATGGAGGAACGTGGCGCCCACCGTCCACTGGGCACTGGTGCCATGCTGGGCACTTGCATGTGGTTAGCTCCCAGATCTTCCTGACAGCCCCGGGGGGTACAGGATATACCCTTAGAGAGGCCCAGTCAGTTGCTCAAGGTCTGATGGCCTCCCCTAAGCCAGACTTACCTAATAACTACTCCGTGCCTGGCTCTCTGACTTAAAGTCAGCACCTCTTGGAAGCAAAGAAGATGTCCTTCAGTAGGTGAGTGGAAAAATGAGTACCTCCAGACAGTGAATTATTACTCAGCACTAAAGAGAAATGAGCTATCAAGCCATGAAGTGGCAGGGAGGAAGCTTCTATGCATATTGCTAAGTGAAAGGGCCAATGTGAAAAGGCTACATACTGCACGATTCCAACTATGTCACATTCTGGAAAAGGCCACACTATGGAGACAGTAAACAGGCCAACACTTGCCAAGGGCAGGGGAGGGAGGGATGCATGTGCCGCACAGAGAATCTTTCGGGCAGGGAAACTACTCTGCACCACACCACAGTGGTGGACACGGGTCGTGGTACATCTGTCAAACCCACAGCGTGCAACACCAAGGGTGGGCCCTCATGTAAACCGTGGACTTTGGGGGACAATGAAGGCTTTGGCTGTAACAAGTGTACAGTTGTGGTGTGGGGTGTTGATAGTGGGGGAGGCTTTGCATGGGAAGAGCAAGGGTATGCGGGAACTCTCTGTACTTTCCACTCCATTTTGCTGTGAATCTAAAACTGCCCTAAGAAATAAAGTCTCTTTAACCACTTCAGTACCAGCGTCGACTTTAGTCGACAGCCAAAAGCTTTCACTTTTACAGCTTTTATCTCTGCAGTTGCAGTGTGTATGTTCAGCTAATAAGTTACTACGAATCTGTAACCTTTTAACAAGTCCTTAGTAGGAGTTATTATAGTTATTTTCCTAAAGCTGCCTGTAAAGTAAAACAAGCTTTCAGTGCTTTAAAGCTTTCCTCATCACACAAGAGCAAAACGGATTGTCGTCAATGCACAGCGCACACTACCGTGCGGACTATGAGTGCCGGCTGTGGGCAAGGTTTCGAGGCCGGTGAGCACAGTACCGAAGTGGTTAAAAAAGGAATGGGCAGAGGAAAGCCAGCACCTCCTCCAGGGAGCCTTCCCTGACCACTGCCAGGAATCTGCAGGCTGGCATCGCTCCCTCCAGTTTACCCCTGCCCAGGCTAACAGGTGGCTGGCGTTTCCAGCTTCTGGACCAAACAAGCCCATAAGCCCCTCTGGGCCTGGCCGGGGGCATGTGTGTGGTGCCCAGGGAGACCTGAGAGGAAACGTGCAGTAGGTTGTAACAAACACCCCTTCATGCTCCTGCTGACAACTGACATTTATGAGGTGGACTTGCATGAAATGATAAATGCACGGTGCTGGGCACATTGCCGTTCCCAGCAAATGATACCACCGTGTCCTGTGTCCAGCCCTGGTGACACAGCCCTGGGGCCCAAGACCCACCCTGAGTGGTTTCATGGTCACTCCTCCCCCATCCAGGGCAGCAGGCAGGGTCTATTTCACTGGCGGGGGCTGGTGGGGCAGTGGGGACTTGCCTGGCACTGCTTAGTGACTTCGGTACGACTGGGATGCAGGGAGGTCTCCGAGCAGCGCTTCTCCCCGTGCACGTCTCCCCATTTGTCTTTCTTCTGTCTCAAAGTTGCCTTTGCAACGGGGATGCTTTTTGCCCCCAAATGAAACTTCTCAATGCACTTGGTGACTCATCTCGGGCTGTTAAGTGGCACTCACTCTCTGCCTTCAGAGATGAGCACATCATGATTCAGACCCACGGGAGGGCTCGGAGCTACCTGGTGACAATGCAGTGAGGACGCGTGTGGGCATGAGCACGTGGGTGTGTGCACGTGGTGTGTGTGGAGGTGTTGGCAGGCATGGGCCCCAAGGTGGCACCAGCCCCGGTGACACAGAGCCGTGTGACCAGCACCAAGACTGCTCCATACCCTCCTCAGAATTCTGGCCACTTGTGCTGCAATTCCAAGGAAACTGCGGAGTGGGCAGGCAGCTAGGCTTAAAAAGGGGACATGAGAAAGGAGGGAGCAGGAGCCCTGGCCCAGAGCAGGGGATGGGCAAGGAGGATGGAGGGGGCTGGGGAGCCCAGTGGCAGCTGCGGAATGTGTGATCCCAGGAAGGCTCCATCACCTCAGAAACAAGGGAGGTCACCCTGTGGGTTGCATGGTGCTAGGAAGATCTGTTGAGACACAACAGCAAAGAAAGCTTCCTACTTTAGGACTGGTCATGGCAGGGAGGCTGGGGAAAGGTCCCCAAAGGCACCTATGCAGCTCTTTAGCTCTGCCTCTGTCCAGGACTCTCCACCAAAGCTGCACTTCTGGGCCAGTTAGCCTGGGTGGGACAAGCTCTCTGAGCTCTACATGTGTGCAGCCTGGGCTGAGAGCCTCTGGCTCCAAACAGGGCTTCTCCAACCTTACTGCACACACCAATCCCAGGAGCATCGTGTTAAAGTGCAGATTCTGACTCAGGAGGTCTGGAGTGGGGCATGGGATTCCGTATTTTTTTTTTTTTTTTTTTGAAACAGGGTCTCATTCTATCACCCAGGCTGGAGTGCAGCAGCCTGATCATGGCTCACTGTAAGTTTGAGCTCCTGGGCTCAAGTGATCCTCCTGCCTGGCCCTCCCAAAGTGCAGGGATTACAGGTGTGAGCCACCATGCCTGGCTGGATTCTGCATTTCTCACGTTCGTCCCAGTGCCTGACGGATGTTTATGGGTGCTGATGTCACCGGTGTGGTTAACTATCACATTGTGAACTACCCTGCTTGACAGCCATGGGTTGCAAATGTCCCAGTGTTTCAGAGTCCCTGGGAAGCCTGTTCAAATGCAGATTCCTGGGCCTGGTCTCAGGGCTGCACTGTCCTAGGAGACTACCAGTGTGGCTGACATGCCCCCACTGTGTTGTTCTCATCTCACTAATCCAGTGAGCTAAAAACTCCTGTGCTGGGTCACCAAGTGCTGCAAATGCCTTGCCATGGAGTCTCTGCAATGTTCAACCTGGTCATTTGGGGGCCACTTTCCCAACTCTCAATACTGTTTATCCTCTAGGAACCAACAAAAGGGTGATTTGGCACCTTGATTCCTTGATTTTGATGAGTATCTGCTTAAATGTCAAGTCTTTTTTACCCCAAGGCTGTCCTTGCCAAGAGTTGGAATTTCCACGACCCACCCACAGTGGACCCTGGCCGGATACCAGACCAGGCAAGACTGTGGTCCCAACACAACTTCACTGATTGATGATATTACTTTCCTGTGGCTGTTGTAACACATTGCCATGACTCAGAAGTCTGAAATCATTATCACAGAGAATCTGTTCTTGCCTCTTCCAGCATTCATTGACTCATGGCCACATCATTCTAATCTCCAGGCCAGCGTCTTTAAATCTCTCTCTGCTCCATCTCACACCCACTTCTCCGTGTGTGGTCAAATCTCCTTCTGCCTCCCTCCTGCAAAGACACTTGTGATTAGATTTAGGGCCCGCCTGGATAATCAAGGCTGACTGCCCAGCTCAAGATCCTTAAATTTAATCACATCTGCAAAAACCCCTGTCAAAATAAGATAACATCCTCGGGTTCCACATCCTTAAGAAGATAACTCACTAAGCCTCTGTCTTGTTTTCTCCAAGCACTTGGGCATGTATGTAGCCCAGTACCTGGAACAGGCAGGAAGTCAATACACGTTTGTTGAGTAAATGGAAGTGGCTCTAACTAGGAGTAGGGAAGGAAGTAGGACAAGAACATGAACACAGAATCTGAAATTTGTGGGAAGGAATCAGAGGACTGAAGTTGTGGGGGACATAATTTAGATGTCACATTAAAGAATTTGGACACTGTCCTGTAGGCAAGAAAGAGCTTGTATGAGGTCCTTGCACAAGGTTACTCATTCATTCAATACTCAACAGCAATGTGCAGGGCTCGGCTCCGTGGGGGGTTGAGGACAGGTTTCCTAGAAAAGATGGTATTGAACAGCTAGCTCTTTCTCCCACCAGAGCTGGGTTTTAATAAGTTCTCCTACTATTTTTTTTTTTTTTTTTGAGACAGAGTCTCACTCTGTTGCCCAGACTAGAGTGCCATGGCATCAGCCTAGCTCAACTGCAACCTCAAACTCCTGGGGTCAAGCGATCCTCCTGCCTCAGCCTCCCAAGTAGCTGAGACTACAGGTGTGTGCCACCATGTCCGGCTAATTTTTTCTACTTTTAGTAGAGATGAGTCTCGCTCTTTCTCAGGCTGGTTTCTAACTCCTGACCTCAGGTGATCATCCCACATCAGCCTCCCAGAGTGCTAGGATTACAGAGTTCTCCTACTATTTCTAACCATTATTGCTGTAAGTGTTTGGCGTCTAGATTTTCTGGCACATTCAGATTTATGTCGATTAAATTTTTGTGGACTGTACCTGGCACCATTATTACATCATACCCCTTTTGTTCCTGTGAATGTTTTCTACCCTGAATCCTGTCTTATCCAATATTAATTTGCCATTTTTTAAAATTCCACTTTTTGAATGTTCACTTTGAGCTTCTGATTGTCAACAGTTTTGGTGTGTTTTTTGTAAATAGCACTTACCTGGATTCTAATTTTTACCCCAATTTTACAGGCTTTGGATGGGGAATTCAGTCCATTCACATTATGAAAGCTGACAGCCTTGGCCTTACTCATTTCATCTCATTGCATGTGTAATTTTATGAAGCTGTGCTCTTGCTGCTATTTCCCTTTCCTCAATTTTGCTTCCTTACTGCTTCCCTCCCCCCACCCCGACTTCTACCCATTAATTCAGAAGTCCCACTCTGCTCCTTTTCTACCAGGTGCTGCTCTCCAGTTCCTGACAGTCGCAGGTGAACCGGTGTTTCCTTGCGAATGTGTTAAAAGTAGGTGTGATGTTTTCCCCTACGAGGCTTTCCTGCAGGCTAATACAAATTTCACTTATAGTTTGGTTTATGTTTCCAGAATCCTTACTTGGTAATTACAGTAGAAAATCACAGGCACATTCAGAGGAAACCATACTGTATATTTTGCAAGGTTCACTGCTTACCACAGTTTCCTGTTCTGGGCATCTGCTCTAGCTTGAGATCTCCGCTGTGACTGACCGTCCTGGAGAAAGGGGAACTCTGTGGGTATTTTCCTCTGAAAGGGAACATGGCTGCGGGCCTCTCTCTGTCTTGCCAGGGTGGGTATTTTCTTCCCTTTGTCCTGACAGATGAATCCCACTAGCTGAAAAAGGGTACTTGATAATATAATCAGAGTCCCTGGACATTGTTCCAAAGTCCTGTAGGAACCGAGTACCACTCGGACCCTCCTTCTCTGTAGGTGACCTGTTTGTTCTTGAACCCTGCGAGATTTTCTCCTTATCCCTGCACTCTGTGCTTCACACACAGCTTCAGCCCAAGGGCATTTTCTTCTAGTATTTTGTTCATCTGTTTCCCTTTCAGCTCTTTCTGGACTTACTGTCCAGATGACACATCTCTTAGAACTGTCTTTTGGGTCTCTCCTTCTTTTCCTGATGGTATCCATGTGTTTTTTCTACATTCTACATGGTATTTATTCCATATTAGCTTCCAGTTTGCTAATTGGTCCTCGCCTCCACTGTTCTCTTTCTGAACTTGCCTATTGCTTTTTCAGTTTTTGTTCTGTTCTGTTTTGTTTTGCTTTTTACTTTTTTTGTAGAGACAGATCTCACTACATTACCCAGGCTGGTCTGCAACTCCTGGCCTCAAGTGATCCTCCCATTGTTCTGGGAGCCACCTCACCTGGCTACTCTTTTAGTTTTTAAGCTCTACGGAGGATGTAAAATGTTGCTGTGCTCTGATTGAGGGTCTGTAAGCAGTTTTGTGCATTTTTGTTGAATTTCTTCTCTTCTTTTAGTCTTCTCCAAGAGGAATTGTTCAATCTGTCCTCTTCCCTCTGCTTACTGAGGCCCTCAAGGGGTTTGTGAAGAGTCTTAGCCTCTCTGGGGCTGTGTGCTCAGTGCCCTGAGGACCGGGCTCCTGGGCAGTGACCAACCAGCAGGTGGTGGCTGACAAGTTTATATGTACCCTTGGGGACGAGGAAGGATGAGTTGACAAAGTCCTGCCGGGCTGCTGGAGGGGCCTCTCCGCTCTCAGACTCACAGGTTGAGCAGGGCTGCTGGCTCCCAGGGTGGGCTGAGGGAGCTGTTCAGGTGAGCCCCAGCCCTTGAGCCAAAGGAGAGGATGAGGGTAACGATGGGTAGTTTGAAAATAAAAGAAACTCATCTAATTGGTTTCCAAAGAGCCTCTAAGTTCCACCAGATGAATAAGAGAGCAAACCCTTCTCAAGATTAAGAAGCATGAGATGACCGATCTCATTAGTTACCACAGAAGTGCAGGTTACAAGTGCAGAGGCCATTTGTAGTTTTCACATTGGTAAAGGATTAAACAAACAACAACAAAAAAGAATTCCCAATGCAGTGTGTGCCCTCTCAGAGGGAACACTGCAAGAAGCTTGTTTTGGTAGAATGTATCTATAGTTCTGAAAAAGCCACTAGGATCCAGGCCTTCTGCTTCTGGGACTTGCCCTGAGAACATAGTCATACACATCCCCATACAGTGAGTGTACTCACACTGACTTTTGGAAACCCTTTCTTAAATATGCATAGACCCCCCAAATGTGAACAGTGACAATCTTTGAGTGATTTTTTTCTTCTTTCTACTTTCTGTAATTTTCCATTTTTTTATTTTTTTTTTTACAATTGAGGGGAAAGAAGTCTTTTCGAAGTTTGGGCAAATAAGTATGTCTGAGCCTCAATTTTCCTATCAATTAAATGAGCCCAGTGGCACCTGCCTCCTTGGGTCGCTAGGGCTGAAATGGAAAACCTGGATGTGTGAAACATGTGAAAGCCCTCAAACCAACCTTGGCAGAGCTGGGGCTGCCCAGGGCCGGACTCCTTCCCCCTCTGTGAGCCTCACAGGGTTACATGAGAAGAGGGGAAGGGGCTGTCGAGGCAGCTGGACAATCAAATGAGGTGACTGCCGCTTTGACAAAAGTCCCTAAGGTAGTGTGTTCAGTGGACAGAACTCATCCCCAAAAACCTCTGGAATATTTGATCCCAACATGTTAGTAAGTGCTATCCCTGGCAGTCACTCTGAGCTGCAGTTTCTGCAGTGACACCTAGGACAGGTATCTCAGGTTGGCTGTGGGACCAGAGATAGAGCAGACAGGGCCTGACATACCCCAGGGCCTGTCACAGGATAGACGTGCACCCTCATCTCCAAGCCACACCTCTCAGGCACTCCAACAGGACAGAAAGAAGAGGGTTCCAAACTGCCTGAGCCTTGCACCACTTCCTGGGCTAACATCTACTTTTAAATGAATCCCACAATTACCCTGTGAAAAGCTTGCTACGTTGCATTTTGTGCATTCAAAGCAGCACTTGGCTGCACGTACACACTTAAATGGGCCAATTTTTCCATCCCCGCTGCCGTATCAGGGGAGCGCCCTGTACCTCTAGCAGCGCCGGAACACAGTCGGCGTTCAAACGTGTAGTTAATACTATCACAGCAAGTGGAACGAATCTGGGGCCCCTGGGGCGGAGTGGCGGGTGAAAGGCCAGAGCCTTGTCCACGTGTCCAACCACCTGCTACAGACTGCGGCGACCCGCCTCTCCGAGCAGCCGGTCGTCCTGGGGGCGGAGCGGGGCGGGGCCGGCGCCCGAGTCCGCTCGGAAACTTTCGCTGTGGGCGGCCCGCACCGCCCTCCCGCCGCTCCGGGGCCTGGGGGCACAGGGGCCGAGCGAGCCGCAGCCGGGCGAGACGCACCACGATTGGTGGAGGCGCGCGGTGATTGGCGGGCACGCCGGCCGCTCAGCGGGCCGAGCCGGCACCGCATCCGTGGGGCCGTGTCCGGAGTGGCCGGCAGCCGGAGGCCCCGCCCCTGCCCCGCCCCCGCGCCCGGGTCCGCGCTCCCCCGCTCTCTGGCACCCGCGGCCGCTCCTCTCCCGGTCTCTCCGGCGGCTCCCGGGCGGCGGCTCCCGGGCGGCTCCCGAGCAACTTTGCGGTCGGCCGGGAGGCCCGAGAGCGTCGTGGGGCCGCGCGCGGCCCACTCGCGGGCCGGTGAGTACATCGGGGCAGGGGGCGGTCACTCGGCGGCTGTGGGCAGCGCGCAGGGGGCTGGGCAGAGAGCTGCCGTCCGTCTCGGGCCTCAGTTTCCCCTTCTGAGCTGATAGTGGCTGGTCCCAAATTCCTCGGCAAGTTCCCCGAAGTTGGAGGGCCGGGAGTCCCGCCCGCTGCGCGACGTCCAGGGAGACCCCTGGCCGGGTCCTGCCCGGGGTCGTGGACGCACGTCCAAACCCGCGAGCCTCGCCGCGAAGCCCCGTGCGGGCGGGAAACAGGCCCCAAAGGGAGAGCAGCCGGTGGGCTGGGGCTGGGCGGGTGGCAGGCGGGTCCCCTCCCGCGCCCCCCAGCGCCCGCCCGCCCTGCCAGTTGCCCCGTCATGCCCTTCCCCCATGACCATCGGAACCCCGGGCTGCCCTTCCCCTTTGCCCGCCGTGCCCCTGGGAGGTGCCTGGGCCCCCAGGTGGGGCAGCGCGGGGATAGGGGTTCAGTCCACCAGGGAGACCCGGCCCACCTGAGGGGCAGCTTCTGAGTCATCCTGAACCCCCACAGCCCACTAAGGAGCTCTGTGACAGTTCCTCCCCTGCTCTGGGCTCCTTCTCAGTATGGCGGGTGGGTGCAGCCCCTAGGCCCTGCCTGGTGTGAACCCCGCTCTGGTATGAACCTAGCCCTGGGGATCGGTAATTTTTGATTTGATAGATGGAAACTTTCTGGAGAGTCTGACCCGGCCCTTTCGGATGCGATGGAGTCCGGTCCTCCCACCCCATTTTTTGTAGTTGATGTTATGAAATTCCAAGGAACTAGCATTCGTACAACACCCCCCCCCCCCATATTTAACTCTCCAAGTAGTCTTAGGGGTAGGAGTTATTGAGGAAGCTAAGGCTCAGCAGGGTTTGGTCTTTGCCCAGGACCACGTAGCTAATCAGGGCAGAGCCTGGTGCCAGACCTCTGCCTCCCTTCTCCCCAGAGTGCTCCATCTCCCCTCACCTTGGACAATGACCCCTGGCATTTGGCCCAGGGCTTTACAGTTTGTAAAAGGCTTTCCCTTCTGCCAGGATCCATCACTCACTCCCAGAGCTGTGCCCTGGGTACCCTATGTGCTGGCTGCCTTTTCTCTGCAGCACCATGAGGGACCCCACAGGAAGCTCAGAGGCCACCCTTTCCACTGTCCCCTCCTGTTTACTTCTGTCTCCAGGGGTCTGTGATCCCCACATGAGCCCCTTTGTGTCTGACCGGGATTTAGGGCGAAGTTGCTCTATATTCCAGCCCCTTTCCTCCTGCCTGCCCTACTGTCCTCCCCCAGGCACAGGAAAAGTTGGCTGAGAGACCCATCTCACCTCCTTCCCCAGGATCGGAGAGAACAGGAGTGGTGGGGGCTCCCTGACTTGGGTCTCCCTTGCACATCCCAGGCCACGGCTGGACAGGCCTTAGAGACTGGTCCCAGAGCAGAACGCCAGAAACACCTGCTTTGCAGGACGGACCTGAAACACCTGTCCATAATGGTGGTGGTGAGCATCCTAATACATAGGGGCTTTATGCTTTGTATAGCACGTATGGGGCATCCTAATACGTAGGGGCTTTATGGAGCATCCTAATACGTAGGGGCTTTATGCTTTGTATCCCACATCCCCCCCTCAGGAATTGGCACCACCACTGCAGCCCCCAGCCACAAACCAGGCCATCCCCTGTACTCCTCATTCCTCACATCCAGTTGGTGACCTCCTGGCTCCCCTGGCTCCCAAGCCTCGCTCAGCTGCCTGCTCTTGTTCAGATCTGTAGGGCCACCAGCCCTCCCTGGTGTCCCCAGCCCTCTCCTGTCCCCATGCAGCCCTGATGGTTCCTTAACTGCCACTTCCTTCTGTCCTGTAGGGTCAAGTCTACCTCCTAAGCTGGCACGAGTTCTGGCCTTTGGGGACCCGCTCTGTTGCTCACTCAGCCTCTTCTCTCCTTCCTGTGTCTCTTCCCCAGTGGTCATGTCCTGGCCACCTGCACTTTCCTGCCCACATTGCTAGCTCATTGTCCCTCTGCCACCTCTTCTTCTGGGCACATCCCCTGCTGGAATGCCCAGATGCCTCCCCCGGCCCTTGCCTGCTCCTGCCTGCTTGTCGTGAAGGCTCAATCGAGGTCTCTGCAGAATTAATTCCTGGCCTGCCCCTTGCTCGGTTGAGTGAGGCCTCTCTGCTGGTCTTTGTGGGTGTCTGTCTGGGCGTTGCCCACTCTTAGCCTAGACCAAACTGCTCAAAGGCCAGCCCTGGATGAGTCCTCTCTAGGGCAAGGTGACCAGTACAGTGCCTGGCACAAGATAGACCCTCAGTCCAGCCATGGAGCAGGTGCCAGGTGTGCAGTGGGGGCTTGGCTATGCTGGCTGTCACCGTCGCTATCTGGGACATTCCCAGATCGACTCCCTGTGTGTTTCTGTTAAAGTGCCACAAGGAACGTGAACATGAGTGGAGCTGGAATGTTCCTTCATTTGGCCCTTAATACTCTGGGCAAAAATAGGTACCTGGAAGCCACCAAGGGCTTTGTGCCCTTATCTTGAGGAGCAGCCCAATGCCAGGGGGCTGGGTCAGGCCAGGCCAGAGCAGCCATCACAGGCCCAGGACCTACTGGGCCCCACTCCCTTAGGGCTTGGTCACAGATGGATTTTAAAATAACATTTTGCTTTAATTCCAAAAACATTGCACACTCATTGTAGATGATTAGGGAAATATATTTAAAAGAAGAATAAATAAAACCACCCATAATCTTTACTCAGAGATAGTAAGTATCTCTTGGGGGCTTTTTCTCCCAACTTCTTCTGCAGATAACTTTTGTTTTCATCCTAAACAGACTCAGGATAGTATCTTAGGCTGCTTTAAATCCTGCTTTAAGAGTGTTATATAGACATGTTCCTTGTGTTTAAACATTCATGTGCAAAGATCATGTTTAACAGCTGTGTAGTGTTATGCCACATGGAGGGGTGTAAGCTTTATAACCAGTCCCTCTCTGGACAGTGCTGAAAAGTGCATTGTGATGGACACCCTGTGTGCGAGCCCTGAGGGCATCTCTGGTGACTCCCCTGGGCTGGCATCCTGCCAAAGGCGGAGACACTGGTAAGAGGGAGCGTGGACATCTCGGTGTCCCTCGGGGGCCTGTTTCTGAGAAGCTGGCTGGGGAGGTGAGGCTGCCTCCAGGAGAGCAGAATGGGGTCTGCCTGGGCGAGGGTCAGGGCTTTGGGCAGAAGGCCACGTGAGGTCATTCTGCTTCTAGCCCCAGCAGATATGTGGTCTGTGCAGCTCTCTCCCGGGGTGGCAGCCCCCAAACCAAGCTCCTTGGTTCTGGCCTTTATGATTGGATGGGATAAAAATACGTGTTGGTGCTCATGGGGAAAGAATGCTGGCCACTCTGCTTTTTTGGATCTTACACAATGATGGGTTCCAAGTCACTGCTCTGGTCAAGGGGCACTTGGGCTGGCTGACCCAGCGAGTGGGGAGCTGGGGTAGGGAGGCACAGAGCTTGGGTGCAGCCGGGTATGCCGGATGCCGTGACATGGGGGAGGGACTTGCTTAGGGTCACACAGCAACATCATTCCCCAGATAGTGCGCCTAGGCCAGGCTGCGTCGGCCTTCCACCCTGTACACATGAAGTGCCTAATGTGTGCCCAGCAAGATAGCAGGCATTATGAGATGCAGGCCCTGCCCTCAGGGCTCCATGTCATAGGCAAGACTCAGAGGATGAGACACCCTGCAGGTCCTTGCCTGGGGAGATCGTTTCTAATCTTTGTTGTCCTTGTGACTGACCAAGGCCAGGAGTCATTTTGTTCTGAAATAACAAGCCCTTTGATCCAAACCAGGCTTGGCCAACCCTCAGGGAGCCCGAAAATTAATCCTCCTGTATTCATCTGTTCTTACTAACCAGAGATTTTACTTTAAACAGTTTTATTTAGACCGTAGGGTGATGGGCATAGTACTTAGCCCAACAGGCCAGCTATAAAAGAATCTGTTTTCCTGAAATTCCTTTTATGAAGTGTTTTTCAACTAAGCATGCCTTTATTTAGCACCTGGGAGTATCAACTTAGGGCTTTGTTTTTTTTAACGCCTTACAGTTTGCCGATTGCTTTCTCTTCCATTGTGCCCTTAATTTCATAGCACCCCTACATAGGATGTGTTGTCCCCATTTCCCAGGTGGGGAAACAGACAAAGTGAGGTCCAGTAGCTACTAGTAAGGGGTATTTCGCTCCGCATGTTGCTTCTGGCTGTAAAATTGCCTCCTGTTGGCCAGGTGGGTGCTGTGCTCACACACCTCTCACACAGGGAGGGCTTGGGTGGGGGCTGGGGAGGTGACGGCCTGAGTGCTGTGCGTTTACCTGACCCCCAGGACTTAGACGGGCAGCTTGGGACCTCCTGCAGAGGAGGTGTCTCTTGAGCTCTTGACCTGAAGGATGTTTAGGCTCTGGACTGGGGAAGGAGGACAGGAGGGCAGAGGGCACCGAGAGACAAAAGTGTGGTAGTCAGCAGTGGCACGTGGATGTTGAAGAGTGTCCGGTGTCGTGGAGTGAACAGACCGGGAGACTCACAAGGCTCGACCATGCTTTTGGTTTGCATCTGGGGGATGTTTTAAAATAAGGGCTGAGTCCGTCTGAGGGAGGAATGTCCAGATTGAAATCTGCAGAGTTCTTGAATGGACACAGATCTGATCTTTAGGACTCATTTTGGATGGAGCAGAAATTGTTGTGTAGGGAGCCTGGGGCCACTCTTGGTTCTTCCAGTGGCCATGGTCCCTAGAAACGTCCCCTAGGCAGGTCCCCAGAAACGTCCCCTAGGCACCTGCTGGGGCAAGGCTCGGTGCTAGGTCTGGGTGTTCAGAGATGGCCAGCACCCTGGCTCCCTGGTACAGCTCATGGTCCCTGGTCTCAAGGCTCACCATTGCCCCTGAGAGTGATGGTCCCCATCACAGCTGAGGGGCAGAGAGGGACGTGGCCTGTCAGGACCACACAGCTGGCGGGCACAGATTCGTGGCAGGTTGGGGCTAGGAGCAGATTTTTAACTTCCAGCCTCCCCCTGCTCTGCACCACCAAGGATGGACATAGCCTTGAGCTTGGGGAGGGTCATTTGGGAATCTGAGGAAGAGTTTCCTTGTGCCCACACAGCATGCGTGAGGTCCGACCGTTTCACGGAGCCCCCCCCCCCCCCCGCAGAGCATCAGGGGCCTGGGGCTGTGGTCCTCCAGAGCTATCAGCTGCGTGGTCTGTGGCCATGGCTGCCCTTCTGCCCTTAATTATGTGGATGGTGGTGTTTTTCCGTGTTGCTAAGCAGCACGTGAGGGCCCTGTATTGAATAAAACAAAGCCCTTTCCCCTGTCCTGACACGTGTCAGAATCTCTGCACTCTAGTCTCTTCTAACCCAACACACTGCATGCCTTAGTTTGCTTTTTAATATGTGTTGACATCTGGGGCATCAACGTGCTGTGACTTTTGTCCTGTGTTTCGGGCCTGGCATGGAGGGCCCTGGACTGGGCCGATCTGGTTTTCAGTCCTGGCTCCCCCAGCCTCCCGTCCCCCAGTCTCCCCTCCCTCAGTTTCCCCTCCCCTCCCCTTCTCACGTTTATCTTTTATTCTGCACCTGCGTATTCGTTTCCTAGAACTCCCATAAGAAATTACTAGAAACTTGGTGGCTTAAAACAACAGAGCTTTATTCTCTCATGATTCTGAAGGCAGAAGTCCAAAATCAAGGTGTAGGCAGGGTTGGTCCCTTCTGGAGACCCGAGAGAGGATCAGTCCCTTCCTCTCTCTGGCATCTGGTGGTGGCGGGCAGCCGTCAGCATAGCTGCATCACTCCAGCCTTCACACGGCCTTCTCCCTGCCTCTGCTACCCTCCTCTTTGTACAAGGACACCAGTTACTGGATTTAGGGCCACCCTAATCCAGGACGATGTCATCTCAAGGTCCTTAATATGTAGATGTCTGCAAAGCCCTGTTTTTCCAAATAAGGTCATGTTCACAGATACTGGTTGGCACATCATTTGGGGGCCCCATTCAGCCTCCCACAGCCAGGCACTGTGCTCACGGCTCCACGTGGATGACCTATGAATGTTGTCATCATCCCCATTTCTCAGACAAAGACACCAAAGCAAGGTCACATGGCTCATGTCCAGTGAGGCAGGGACTCCAGGCCTCGAGATGTCAGGGCCTGAGACCATAACTGCCAGCGATCTGTCTAGCTGGATGCCCTGGAGTGAGTGAGTGTCCTCCCTTGGTTTCCTCATCTGGAGAGAGGGGCTGGCCCTGGGGGACGGGCTGCGGTGGGCTTACTTGAGATCCCATAGGAGTGGCCCCTTGCTGCCCTCTCTCTTTACCATACAGCAAGAGCTGGAGCTGGTTGGGCATTGCTGGCGCTGGCATATGTCTGATCACAGCTTTTTTTGCAGGATGGACTCCAGCACCCCTCTGCCGGGCCCTTCACACCCACAGGCCCCACCAGCGTCACAGCCCCAGGCCCGCTCCCGGCTCAATGCCACTGCCTCAGTGGAGCAGGAGGGCAGCGAAGCACCCCGAGCTTCCGGGCCCCAGGCTGACCCCGGCCCAGGTGTGGGAGATGCTGCTGCCCCAGCCGAGCCCCGGGCCCAGCGCACCAGGAGCCAAGACAGAGCAACCGGTAAGCAGTGGGGCAGGAAGCCCAGGCAGGGCTGTGTAGGGAAAGCAGGGTGGGGAGGAGCCCAGCCACCCTGTGGCTTCCTCTCACCTGGTCCCCTGCATTTCAGGGCTCTGCAGCTCCTAGCATGTGCGATCAGGGTCCACTGTGGACCTACTTCCCTCAGGGCCTTTCACCTTTTACCTGCACAGCAGGTGTACTTCCTTAGGGCACCGGTGGACTCTCCCGAGTCTGGTGAGCAGGCACCTCTCCTCCCCCGTCGGTCCCCTCCCTGGCTCCTGTGTAGCGCTTTACAGTTTCTGGTTTTTGGGGTTTTTTTGTTTTTTGGGTTTTTTTTGTGAGACAGAATCTCTCTCGTGACCCATGCTAGAGTGCAGTAGCGTCATTGTAGTTCATTGCAGCCTTGAACTCCTGGGCTCAAGTGATCCACCTGCCTCGGCCTCCCAGACTGCTAGGATTATAGGCGTGAGCCACTGCGCCTGGCCTCGCAGTTTCTGCTAGAGGCTGTGTTCCATTTGCTGTGGAGTGAATTCCCTGGGCTGTGCCTGGCCAGGGTGGCTGGCCACAAAGAAGATAGCTACACTTTTGGAGATAAGGCCTGATTGGGGTGAAATCCTCAGTGCTGGATTTCTTCTCTCCCAAGGAGGCGTGTGGGTGTGCTTTACCCCACCTCTGGGTGGGACGCTGTAATCCTCGGTGTTCACAGGCTGAGCTGACAGGAGGCTTTGTTTGTCCCCCAGGCGGTGGGTGGTGGGTCTGAGTGAGGGGCATCTCAGCCCCCCTGCCCTGGACAGCCCCTTGGTACCTTCTGCCGCTCACCCAGGCCTCTGCCATCCTCCGCCTTTCCCCTAGAGAGGCAGGTGGCCTAAGGGGGGCTCACCCCAGCTCAGCAGTGCCCATTCCCCCTGGCAGAGGGCACAAACCCATGGTAAGCCCCTGCTGTGTGCACCAGCTCCGTCCATATGCCAACTTGTGACTCCTCACAGTAGCCCTGTGAGGGGAAACTGAAGAACAGAGTCCAAGTGACTTGCCCAGGTGACCCGCTGGTATGCTTCTCCTTTCTCACACCAGCTGCCTCACTAGCAAGAGCCAGAAGGTCCTCCCAGCTCTGGGTGCAGCGCTCTGGGCCAGCTTCATTTACCTTCAGAAACTCACCCCGTCCTTGGTCTCTTTTGGTCTTTGTGTCTCCTTAGAAGATCACTGAGTTCCTCTGCTTTGTCTCTAAGGCCCCTGGGCAGGGAGGACCTGACCCCAGGATCTGGCCCAGCCCCAAATGCCGCCCCCTTTCCACTGCCTCATGCCCCAGGGGATCAGAGACCAGGGCTCGAAACACTTGGTTTCAATCTGGGTAATGCAGAGCAGCCCATGGAGGATGGAGTCCAAGATCATGTGAGTTTTAGATAAAAGTCAGGAAGCAGATGTGGTTGGTGTGGCTTCTGCTCCCCACCCCTCCCCGCCATGGGGGCAGTGGGCTGGCCTGTCTCGGTCACTGGTCATTGATGTGGGGATAACCAGCCCTGCTGGCCCTGCACACTCAAGGGCTGTGGGGAGGGCGGGGCCCAGAGTATGTGCCAGGAACGCCTGGTGTGATAAGTTTATTTAGCTCCCCTGTCTGCCCCACAAAGGGGAATGAGCATCAGTTAAAATATACTTGGTAACAACGAGAGCAAGTATTTAAATAACCCTTTCCCCAGCAAGGCACCTTCTAGGTCATTAGCCCACGTGCTTCCTGTGCCCATGAGGCAGGCGCTGTTGCCACCCCATTTTTCAGATGAGAACACCGAGGGAAAGAGGTTGAGTAGGGGGCCCAGGGAGCGCAGCTGGTGAGGGTGAAGTGGGGATTTGAACACAGAGACTGAGCTTGTACTCCCCAATGGGCCGTCCACGACCTCGGGCAGAGCACTGACCATCGCCTGGTGCCTCAGGTCAGCTTTGCCCAGGGAGCTCCATGTGGCAGGCTCTGGGCCTGGGCCTGGGGCTGAGTGCAGTGCTGGGGACCACCCATGTTGCAGCCCCGTCGGGGGCACCCAGGAGAGAGCCCAGTCACTCCTGGGGCAGCAGGAGGGCTGCCTGGAGAAGGCACTGCCGGAGCCGCCCCTTGGCCTGTGCACTTGGCAAATGGGAGCAGAGCTGCCTTGGGGTCCCCTTTCTCTGGCTGCCTTCCAGGATCCGCCTTCTCCTCTTAAACAAAGTGGGGCAGGGACTGCACTGGAAGATTCCCTGGGCTGGAACCTCGCACTTCCCATCCTGGCTCTGTGGCCTTGGCAAGTCATCTGCCATGTGGGAAGCGGTTCAGGACTTAGAAAGAGATGCTTCACCAGACAGGTGAAGAAAGCAGTGACACAGGCTAGAAAGAGACCACAAGGAGGTGTGAGCTGCTGGGCTGGGGCATAGCAGATGTGTGGGTTCCGATTTTGACAAGGCTGAACTGCCCAAGTCACGTGTCCCTGAGCCAGAGCCAGCACCTGCCTGGCCAGCTCGCAGCCCCAGCTGATGGGTGAGGGAGCTGTTTCTTCACAGGTGGTTGTGGTAGAGTCCCATGCCCCTTCTCCTTCCATGATGTCTTCAGCCCAAAGGGACCTGTTCTGCTCAACATAAAAATGAAGCTGGGCTCTTCACACCTGGTCCTAGGTGACCCAGCAGGCACAGAGAGGGTGGAGGTGACTCCAAACCATGCTCAGCCACCATCACACTGTTCTACAAGTCTGCGCACCTGGCTGAGAGCCGTTTTGTGCAGCGCTGGGGATAAAGGGCTGCATCAGACATGAGGCACTCATGGCCGGGGGCGGGCACATTGTGATCCGTCAGGGCTTCATGGGCCTGACTGCTGCACAGAGGGACTGGCCTGGTATAGGTGGGAGGAAGGAAAACTATGTTTGGTGAACCCACAGCCCCAGGCTGTTGCACTGTGGCTGGCATATGCTAAGCGTGCACCTCTCGCACTGAGACCTCTTGGGTGCCAGCCATGACTGCTGGGTCTGCAAGGCCTCCCAGCCGTCAGTACCAGGCACAGATAAGGACGGCATCGGGAGCCCTAGGGTGGAGAGGTGTGGCCTACAGGAAGCACTCACCCAGTGTTGGCTGAGCAGGCTGACAAGAGACAGCAGGAAGCCACTGGGCAAGGGAGGGAGGAAGGGCCTGTCTAGGGCGGAACGTGCCAGGCACCCCGGGTCTATGTCTCTGAGACCCCGGGGAGGGATCTCAGCTGGGGCCTCTGTGGGGCCAAGAGATCTGCTAGGGCAAGCAGGGGCCACAGCGTCAGGGAAAGGAGAGTGGGGATTCTTGTGTGTGGGATGGGAGCTGTTAAAGGATTTAATTGGGAGATCATTTCACATTAAAGAGAAACCACCTGGTGCCATGTGGCGACAGCTGGTGGCAGCCAAGGGAGCCATCGAGGAGGCGGTCAGGGAGAGGTGCAGCCGGTCCGTGTGGCGGCTGAGGGGTGGGTGGGCAGGGACAGGAGGCAGTGAGGGTGGCGTCCAGGTTTCTGGCTGGACCTGGTGGGTGGATGGTCGTGGCACAGCCTGAGATGGGGGCCTGGGGGCGCTTCCTGGTGCGTCAGGACGCGGACCACAGGTGCAAGGGCGCCGAGGAGGGGCCGGGGTGCTGATGCAAACGTGGGAGTGCGTGGACTCGGGATGCTGAGCCACACGGCCCTGGGACAGGCACAGTAGTGAGTGACACACAGTCATGCTGTCTGGTCAGGGGACCCAGGCTGTTGACAGTTTAGGAATCAGCTTTTTATACCTGTTATTCTGTCCTGACCTGGTCCATCTGATTGCGCCGCCTGTGCTGTGACCCCCAAACCGTAGGCTGACCTGTCGTGAGAAATAGTGGCAGGACTGATGTGGCTCACGCAGATGGTTTTCTGAGTTCTTAAAACTTGGCGATGTGTCTGTCATGTGTTACCTTTAACTTCCTGCTTGGGCGCAAAGTCTCGGACATCACCTCCAGGAAGCCTCCTACCATCAGGATTGATGCCTCCAGTCACCTGCACGGCCCTGACCCTGCATGGATGGACCGCGGTCATCTTCCCCTGGCCCCAGGGCAGGGGTCCTGCCTCACCCAGCTCAGTGCCTTCGGCTCCTGGCACTCAGACCGGCGTGGGGTCAGTGCTCTGGAAGTATGTGCTGGGTGGGTGATGGAGGCTGAGTCCATGGCCCCTGCTAGGGGCTGGTGGAAGGATGACTTCCTGGCCAGGAGCCTCAGACCACTGTCTGCCTCTGCCCCTGCCTCAGCACCCAGCCAGGCCCGGGAAGAGAGAGAATTGTGAGGATCATTCACAAGAACAAGCATCCATCTCGAAAGTTTAGGGAACACCCCTTGGTCCAGGCTGATCCCAGCCACCCCATGTGCAGGAAACCCCCTTGGTGCAAGGCCACTGCCCCATGCCTGGCCCAGCAGTGGCGGCACATAGCATACCTCCTTTCTTTCTGCCTTTCCCCTCAGCACAGCCCCAGGGGGCGGCTGTCGTGAGAGGAACAGAGACTCTGGGGGCCAAGGACGTGCCCAGTGCCAGCGACTGAGGACGTGAGAGGGGCACAGCACCCTGGAGACAGGAGGGTTATGTCATCTGTGTTTACTGCATGTTTAAGATTGCACTCTTCTTTTAAGAGCATTTGACATGCATCCAAAAATTCTAAAAAAATGCCTGAAGCATATCCAGATGGCACAGCAGTGTGAAGATGGATGTGAGGCTGCCTCGTTCCCGGCTGCTCTGGGAGGGTCTCGTGTATTGCTGGTGTTGGGAAGGAAGCCAGAGGCCTCCCAGCCCCCTCCCCAGGGTGGGTATGATGCTCCCAGTGTGTGGGTAGATGTCACTCCACTCCTTTCCATTTCTATGGCATATCTGCTCAAATCAGGGAATTGAACTTGTTAGCCCAGCGTGTGCTGTGTTCTGGGCTGTGCTGAGATTTAGGGGGACAGAGAGGAAAGACACAGGCCCTGCTTGTGGTGGCTTCCTCATGAAACTCCCGTCCATCTGTCCCTCCTCCATTGGCTCCTTGTGTACAGTCCAGCGTGGTGCTGGAAGCTGGGACCAAGGTGGGTTGTCTAGCCCAGTGGGCATAGATGGCGCCCACAAAAGCTAGCAGTGCCTGTGAGACATGGACCAGGTTCCAGCAGGAAAAGGCGCGGGCTCTGCCCAGAGGGACCTCGTCCTGGAGCAGGCACTCCTCACCTGGCGAGTTCACGCGCAAGCGCAAGCGCAGGCCGTTTACTGATCAGCGTGACATTGCGAGGCCTTCAAATGCATGGATCCATGGAAGATGAATAATTCAAGAGATGGGGGGTGTTCTCCATGGAGCCCCTCAGCGGTGAGGACCTATCCCTGGTTGTACAGCTCTAATGACTGCTGTTATGGGGTTGATAGGAAAACTTCCAAAAAACAAGTTAGATTCAGGACCCTCTCAGTTGCAAGGGACAGAAACCCACTGTAAACTGGCACAAGCAAAACCAGGGGGAGAGGGGGTTGGTGAGTCCACGTATCTGCAGAGTCTAGACTTGTTTACTTCAGGCATGGCTAGATCCAGGGCTCAGGTGATGTCATTGGGAAGTGCTCTTCCCCTCCACCTGTGCCACTGCTTTCCTGCGTTGCCCTCTTTCTCAGGTGGGCTTTCCCCGCAGGCTGGCGGAGCACTCTGACTGGCCAGGTGGGCCTGCGTGCCCTCCACGCGGCATTTGGGAGAGGGCAGTGCCACCCAGGCCACGAGGACTGAGAGTGCGGGCGGGTGGTTCTCCAAAGGGGCATCAAGGAGTGGAGTTGGGCATGTAAAGTGTGTGTTGTGTGGTCCACACTGACTCAGCCGGCGTCTGGAGGTGACCTTGGCACTGGGCAGTCGGCACGTTGGGGTTTGCCTTTGCTGCATGTGGCGGCTCCTGCTCACCTGGGTGGACAAAGCCAGGACCCTCTACCTGCCCTGCGACAGGAGCCCAGTGTTGGGTGGTTGTAGAAACATTTCTGCCGCTGCCAAATGGAAGCTGGAATAATGGAGAAGGTCTTGTGTGTGTCTCAGAGAGACCATGTATTGGAGAGACTTCTGGAAATGTCAGGCTATGAATAACTTCTGTGAAAAATTAATCATGGACTAGAAGAATCTTTTTAGCCAACAGATGTAAGCTTGAATCTTATATTCTGATTTTTTTGAAAAAGGGAAAAAAATAATGTGACTTATGAATTTAGTTAAGAGAAGAGATTTGAACTCGTGAGAGGTGCTGGGACGGACAGCACCAGTGATGGCGGCAGCCCTGGGGGCAGCTGAGAGCGACACACATCGGGAGGGAGAAGACCCCTCGCTTAATACAGAGCATCTCGTTCCATCATAGACCGTCCCATCAGGTTGGCGTCAACCGCCAGATTGGAGTTGCTCCAGAGCGGTGACAGGACCTGTGCCAGGTCACGCAGCACCTTCCCGTTGAGCGGATGCGTGGAGTCACAAGTGTGTCAGTGTCACTCTGAACACGCGCGCTCCTCTGTGGACCCACAGGAGCGGCCTCCCGTGGCTCGGTGCCCGCGGGCTCTGTGTCTGTGGATACGTCAGCCTGCTGCTGAGCCCGTGGCCAGGAGGCACCTACCTGCAGGGGCTGGGGGGACGGCGGCAGCCAGAGGAGAGAACTGACCTTGACGGATTGGGAGCACCAGCACCAAGGACTGGGGCCACTGAGAAGGGAGGGTGTCCTCAGTGCCGCTCTGTGGGCCCTGAAGCCATCGCCCAGGAATGTCCGAGGAAGTCGAGCCCGACACCCCACCCTATTGGCAAGGTGTCCACCACCAGGCCAGGGTATGTGTGCCTCACCCGTGAGGGCTTGTGAAGGGCTTTGAATTCCTCCTTCCTGGAACACACACCTCACCTGTGGGGTCTTCACCTGCCACCTGCACCTTTGAGTCACCTTAGCCTCCCAATGCCGTCTGCAGACCAGATGTGACCCCCCTCTCTGCCTTGAGCCTGGTTAGCTTGTGTTGTCCCAGGCCACTTCCCATGCCGCCTCCTGCTGGGGTCCTGTCTCCCACAGACTTGGGTGCCCTGCAGGGACCGGGTGCCAGTTGGTGCTGCAGAGCCCGGCTCAGAGCCTGGCACAGGCTGGTTCTGGGAAACCCACTGATGAATTGGACAAAGAAGGCTGGTCCTTGGTGTGTTGTTCCTGGGGATCATATGTCATTTCCTGTTGTCAGTAAGGTCAGTGCAACACATGTGGTTGTATGAGGCTTTCGTGTTTGGGATAACTTTTAGAAAGTGAAATGGAGCATGAGCCATAATGATACTGGGTGCTTGGCTTAGTAATCCCACTGGAGAACCTATGCTAGGAAAATAACTTCCCAAAAGAAAAGTATACACCCAAAATGGCCTGTGGCACCATTTTATAAAGTAAGGGATTATCGAGAACTTCAAGAAGACCCGTTGGAGGAAAGGCCCAGCAGCCTGTGTCGCCTGGTGGGACTTACGGGCCTCTAAGGCGGTGAGCTGACTGCAGTGCAGTGTGGGAGTCTGAGAATAGTTCACCACTGTGGCCTGGGCGTTTGTCTCCCCCAGTTCATGTGCTGAAATCCTCACCCCCAGTATGGTAGTGTCAGGAAGCGGGGCCTTGGCAGGTGACCAGGCCATGAGGGTGGTGCTCTCTTGCTGGGATTAGTGCCCAAAAAAAAGAAGCCCCAGAGGGCACCGTCCGTCTTTCACCGTGTGAGGAGACAGCAAGAAGCCCCATCAGCCAAAAGTGGGGCCCTCACCACATGCTGCATCTGCTGGCACCTTGATCTTGGACTTCCCAGCCTCCAGAATGGAAAGAAATAAATTTCTGTTGTTTCTAAGCCACCCAGTCTATGGTGTTTTTGCTATAACAGCCCGAATGGATGAAGACGTTCACTCTTAAATAAAAACTGTTATTTGTTTGTTTGTTTGTTTTTTGAGACAGAGTCTCACTCCGTTGCCCTGGCTAGAGTGCCATGGTGTCAGCCTAGCTCATAGCAGCCTCCAACTCCTGGGCTCAAGCGATCCTTCTGCCTCAGCCTCCCGAGTAGCTGGAACTACAGGCATGTGCCACCGTGCCTGGCTAATTTTTTCTATATATTTTAAGTTGTCCAACTAATTTCTTTCTATTGTTTTAGTAGAGATGGGGTCTTGCTCTTGCTCAGGCTGGTCTCAAACTCCTGAGCTCAAACAATCTGCCCACCTCGGTCTCCCAGAGTGCTGGGATTATAGGCGTGAGCCTTCGTGCCCAGCCAGTAAAAACTGTTAATATCATGATGTACGTACACTGATTGTAACTTCCAAAAAACATATCTGTCAATGACACAATCCTGGAAAACATAAACTTGACTAGTTGGGGTGCTGGGCATTGGGTGCAGGTTCTTATTACTTAGGTCATGGTCTTTCAAACGAGCCCTTGGATCTTTCTAGAGCCCTGGTTGGAGCAGGCCTAAGCCCAGGGGTGATGGTGGGACTCGGGTCTGTGCCCTTCCTTCCCATGCCTCCCACCCTCAGAGCTCCGAGTTGCCGTTGGAAACCACCCCACCTGGGTAGCATTTGCTGTCGTTGCTCTGGGGCTGTTTGTAAATTGGAAGGCAGATGGCTGCTTTCTAGGCATCTTTTCTGTCCCTGTGTCTGTCCTTGTGCTCCTGGCCTGGACTTTAGAGGGAGAAGTGGCACCGGGTCTTCTGGAGACCTCTCCTGCTGTTCCGCCACTCCTCTGACATGTAGCAAGGTCTGGCTTGTGACACTGTATTTGTCTCTTCCATGTTGAAGGGCCTATAAGGGGAGATGCGGGCATCCCCTTTGAAGAAGTCCTGGAGAAGGCCAAGGCCGGGGACCCCAAGGCGCAGACCGAGGTGAGGACGCAGTGTCGGCAGGGAACTCAGGACTAGTCCCCAGCACGGCGGGCCTGGCCAGGAGCTCTGCAGCCCACAGAGAAGAGTTGGTGCCTGGGAACGGAGATGGGAGAGTTGTGTGCCCCACAGTGCACCGAGCTCCGTGTTGGGTTCCCATGTTCCCTGTTGATTCTTCTCCCTGCACCCCTGGGGGAAGCAGTGCTCGTCCCTTGCTCAGCTCACACCTTGTCTTGGGCACTACCTCCTCCTGGTCGCCCACCCTGCTTCCTGCCTGTCCTCCCCATGCCTGGCTTGCTTGGTGCACACACCCCTGCCACTGTGTGTGCTGCACACTCCTGTCTCCCTGGGTGTCCATTCACCTGGCCATTAGCTGTGTGCACAGGGCCCCAGGGCAGTGACTGTTCACTTGGGTGTCTGCCAGGGCCCAGAGTTTGTGTCAGTGTTGGGATGCAGTGGTGAGCCACACAGATGTGGGCCTCGTCCTCTCAGGGTGACAGGTTAGGGGAAGAAACAGACAAAACCAGGTAAACAGACACATAAATGAAATGATTCTAAGTTATGTTAAGGAGAGAAACCAACAGGATACTGAGCCAGGAGGTAGCAGGGGGCCTGGTGCCTTCTGTGGGGGCCATCCCAGTCAAGGGCTGACCCTGCACACCTGGGCAGTGCAGACAGAAGAGTCAAGAGCAGAGACCAAGGCAGGGGGCCCTCAGTGGGTTTCAGGAATCCAAGTGCACGGGGAGAGAGGAGGGAGGGATGGATGTTGACCTCAGCACGGTCATCATTGTGTCACCGTTAGCGTGTCTTTGGAGGTGATAATTACCATGCCTACTTTTTGGATGAAACTAAGGCAAAGAGAGCTTCGGTGATTTGCTGCCCCGGTTTACACAGCTCTGGTGGTGCAGCTGGGATTCAGGCCCAGGTCACAGGCTCCAGGACCCACCCGCTGGCCCCTGGCACTGCCTTCTGGCCGTGTCAGTGTGCAGAGCTGTTGCTGCTTTCTCAGCTTATGGTCTAGAATACCAGAGGGGGTGGGGGGACCCCAGAGTCTAGCCCCCGATGTGGCACTTGGGGAACCTGAGGCCCCAGGAGGAGGAAGGGGTGAGCTCCAGACAGCAGCGTTGTGCCTGGTGCCTCTACGTCCCACCTCTGCTTGCACCGCTGGGCCAGCCCTGGGAAAGTGACCATGCCCCTTTCCAGGGGGCTCAGAGGCTGTATAGACAGGTCCTGAGCAGCTGTTTCTCACTGCCTCACTCTGTCCTTTTGTATGTGGCTCAAGTAGGTGACTACAGTCATCTGGAGCAATTTCCCGCCCTCTCTTTTTCCTAAGGAGGAGGAAGGTTTCCTGCAAAACCATAAATGAAGAAGTTTCTTTTTCCTACCTTATGGCCATGTCGTACTTTAAAGTTCCTTCTACAGCCTGTTGCCCAGGCATTCAGAGGTTGGAGCACAGCCCTTTTATGGGTTCTGTCTTTCCTCTGGGCCTCACTTTTTCCATCTGTAGAATGAGAGGATTGGACCATGTCAGCAAGTGTTTTTTGAAAAGGGCCAGGTGGTGCATATTTTGTACTCCACATGGTCTCTGCTGTAACTACTCAGCCTTGCCATGGAGTGCACACGCAGAGCGTGGCTGCGCTTGTGTTCCAGTAAAACGTTACTTACAGAAGTAGGCAGTGGGCCCGTTGGCCCATGCCAACCCCTGGCGTGCTGGCCTCTCTGCAGCCCTGGCTTTCTGTGGTGCCCTATCTTGAGAGGTGGCAAGTAGGCCCATTGTAACCTGAATTTCCCTCCACTGGCGGTGTGCCTCAGCGACTGGTGAGCAGGAGCTGCTGACGGGAGAAAATCAATAGACTTTGGAGCCTACAGTCCCCTCGTTCTGAGGAAGGGGGTGGCCACACCTGCGTCATAGTGCTTTAAGGAAGAACAAGTGCCCAGAGGCTCAGTAGGGCCCAGCCTAATGTAGATGCCCAGTGGGACCCCATCCCTGCCCCTTTCTTCTTGCCTGGGTGACAAAGGGTGGAGGGTGAAAGGAGGTGGACTGGCTGGGATCAAGGGGCAGGAGAGGTCCGAGAAGCTGGAGGTGGAACGGTGTCTGGCCTGCAGGTGGGGAAACACTACCTGCAGTTGGCCAACAACACAGATGAAGAACTCAACAACTGCACTGCCGTGGACTGGCTGATCATGGCTGCAAAGCAGGGCCGGCGGGAGGCCGTCAAGCTGCTTCGCCGGTGCTTGGCGGACAGAAAAGGTAGGACTGCATGAGGCTTACTTAGAGCAGCCACCTGAGGGATGAGCAGTTGGTAATACCACTTGCTCACTGAACAACAACAAAATATTAACAACAGGAAAGCCTAATGCTGGTGAGGCTGTTGGGAAATGAGCACATTCTCTGTTTTGCTAGTGGCTTTGTCATTTTAGATATTGTTTCTAGAGCCTAACTTGGGATCTTTAACAAACTAAGCTATTGTCATTCTCTTTGGCTTGTGTTGGTGTCTCCAACACAAGAAGTTATAGCCCCTTTTTCTGCTGGGTTCTGGTCCAAACTGAGCAATAGATCCTGGAGCCAGCTGAGGAGGGTCAGCTTCACAGTGATGAAACTGGGAACTTCAGTGTGGCCTGTGGTCACAGTGGCCGATCCCCTGGAGCTGGCTCTCCATCCAGTCTGGGCAGACCAGACCCAGGGGCCCACAAAGACCCGTGCAGGTGTGTTCACCGTGGAATGAAGTGGACTGACCTTTCAAAAGTGGGTGGAGGAAGAAAAGAGAGCATGTGACTGAGGGGCAGGGGACAGGGTGGTGGGGGATGCAGCCCAGGCCACATGCGGTCAGTTATGACATAATCCTGCCCAAGGGGAGTGGCTCGTCCCTGGGGCCAAGGAGCACTGTGCTTCCTTAAGGTTTCATGCCTCAGGGAAAAATGAAAGTGCATGTCACCCAGGTATTTTTTTTTTAAATAATATATATTTTTTCAGATTGTAATAGTATTTTATGCTTATCATAGAAAACTTGGAATATATAGAAAACATAAAAATACAAATTACTCATAATCTTGAAACCCAGAGAGGAGCTCTCCATATTTTGGTAAATTTCCTTCTGGTTTTGTACCGTAATATTTTAGGAGTTACATTCATTACATGGAATCTTCTTTCTCTGAAAATTAGACTGATGTTTTTGAAAAAAGAGAACAGTTGTGTTCCATTAGCCAGAATTTCCCAGCAAGCCAGCCTCACGGTTCCGCAGCCGGTGGAGTGGCGTGGCGCTGGCTGAAGCGGCCCTCCCAGCTGGTGTCGGGAGCCGGCGGTTCCCAGAGGTGCTGGGCAGACGGCCCGAGGGTGCAAGGGGAAAGGCAGGGGCGGCCCTCACATGCTCCTCACAGCCCCACACTCTTAAATCGAGCGCTTTCCGATCAGACAAGTAATATGCTCACGTGGAAACTTTGGGAAAAGGTCGAAAGGAGAAAAACACACAGTCCTCCGTGCCAGGTCCTACTGCCCTCTGGGGTGAGCCGTGCTAACGCCTCAGGCTTTGGGAGCTGAAGCCAGGAAGGTGGCTGCTGACCTGCTTGAGACCCTGCTCCTCCCCTCTCCCCGTGGCCAGTCTCTGTGTGGAGGCCCCAAGCCCCTGAAGCGCGGCAGACACAGGGACAGCCCCGCCACTGCACCGGGTGGTCACTGCAGTGAGACTGGGCCAGGTGCAGACAGCACTGCCTCTTTCTGCCTCTGGCCCTGGTGAGCCTGTCCACCACCGTGCCCTGGTGTCTGCACCTGCACGCTAGGGGTGGCAGCAGCTCCTGTGGGGGTCCCGTGGGGACGAAAGGGGAAAGTGAGCAGAAGAGACAGCAAGTCTTGCACATGCTGCACTCAGTGGACTCTCAGGCACCAGCTGCAAAGCCAGCTGGGCCTCCAGCCTGGGGCGTGGGCACTGGCAGGGGCTTTTGCACAGAGGTCCTGTTGGGTCAAATGTCCATCCTACCCTGGCAACGAAAGGGCCTGACTGACCTCTCGTGAGTCGCCCTCCCAAGTCCTTCCAGGAGAGCTGGCTGGGACCCGGAGCAGCACTGATCGCAGCAGGCGGGGGGACGAGGCCCTTACCGCCTCCTCTCTGGCAGGCATCACGTCCGAGAATGAGCAGGAGGTGCGGCAGCTTTCCTCCGAGACTGACCTGGAAAGGGCCGTGCGCAAGGCAGCCCTGGTCATGTACTGGAAGCTCAACCCCAAGAAGAAGAAGCAGGTGGCCGTGTCAGAGCTGCTGGAGAACGTCGGTCAGGTCAACGAGCATGGTACGCAGCCTCGTCTCAGTGCCACGCCATCCCATGGGTACTAGGGCCTTGCCATGTTGACCAGGCCCTTCCCACAGGGACTGGGCCCCTGCAGGGAGACAGGCGGTTGTCACTGACAGTAGGCTGGCATCAGCCTGGCTCAGGTGCTCATTCATTGAACAAACCGAAGAGGGTGGTGTGCCCAGTGCTCTGACCACACCCACAGATGGACAGGCTGTGTCCCTACTGAGTGGGGCACCCAGGGGGCACTGCATCCAGCGTAGTGGCTGGAGGCACAGAGGTGGCTGCCCAGAGGAGTGGCCTCACACTGCCGAGGGATGCACTAGAGGCCCCAGCCCTGTGGTCCCCAGAACTCAGGATGCCCCAGGAGCCTACAGTCCAGTTTTGGGTGGGTTGCAGGGCAGAATGAGGGCATGATCAGTATGCCTGACTCTGTCTACCCTGTCCCCTGCAGATGGAGGGGCGCAGCCAGGCCCTGTCCCCAAGTCTCTGCAGAAACAGAGGCGGATGCTGGAGCGCCTGGTCAGCAGCGAGTGTGAGTCCAGCCCCATACCCCACCTACCACCCACGCAGTGTCCACTCCTTCCTGTGTGTCCCAGGCCTGGGTCCCGCCAGGGTCTCAGTCCATCTGGGTGTCAGTGTTCTGGGTGCTGGGATCTGGGCTCTGCCCGCTGGGAGTGCACGTGCTGGAGGGAAGACAGATATGGGAGACCACAGCGTGACAGTCCCTGCTGGGCAGAGAGATGCTGGGGAGTGGGCACTGGCTCCATGGATGGCCAGGGAAGGAGCTGTAGGTGGAGGGAATGGCAGGAGCGCAGCCCGTGGGCTTCTGTGGGGCAGGCTGGAAGGGTAGAGCATGTGTCAGGGGACAGAGGCTTGGGGGCACAATGAACTGGGTGTCCTTGGGATGTCTGGGGTCAAAAAGTTAGAGGAGACTTTCATACCCTCCATGTGCAGCTGCCAGCCTGAGCGTTGCTCTGCCCATGTGAGGTGGGCTCTGGTCTAGGGGACTCTGGGCTCCCATCCCAAAGAAAACAGGTAGGGGACTCAGGGGTCACTCAACATTAACAGGGACGCTGTGGCAAAGACAAGGCCTGCCACGGACTCTTCTTGTGACCTTGGGCAGGTCTCGTTCTTGTTTCTGGGCCTCAGTTTCCCCTTATAAACAGTGAGCTGGTCAGATCAGAGGACCAAAGGACCCCACCTGTCCCAGGAGCTTCTGTGGCGGGGCGGGGAAGATATGGGAGGGCACCCCATCCAGGTAGGAACACAGACCCCACCTTCCTGCTGGGCTGAGAAAGCACTCCAGAAGGTGTCACCAGAACCCTGGTGACAGTCAAACCTCGAGTCTGAGTGGGCAGGCGGGGGTGTGTGGGCTGTTGCTTTCTTGCTCCACGTGGAGGAGGCGAAGAAACAGGTTACACTGATGTAGAAAGGAATCTGCGGCTGACGAGGCCGAGGGACGGGGAGGCTGAAATAGCCTGAGGTGAAGGCGCCTCCCGTCCTGGGGCCACTTGCAGGCTGGGCTTGGATCGCGGCCCCGAGGGGTGTGTGATGAGCCAGGTCACGGCTCTGTGGGGCCCAGGCCCGTGTGTCAGGGACATGGCAGGATCAGCGTTCGAGGACTCGGCTCCAGCACCCCAGTGGGTTCCCACTGATGGGGGCGTTTCCATCGCTGTCACCGTGTTCCCGGTCTTGCTTTCCAGTGAACGCCGGGAAGGGCCGTCTGTGTCACCACCTCAGAGTCTCTCCTCCCGCACTCGCTTGGGCTTCCCCCTGCCGTCCCACTGCACGGCCTGACCAAGCCACCAGTGACCTCCTTGCCAGGTCACTTCCTGTCCTCATCTGACTTGACCCATGGGCAGAGGCGGCCACCATTCCTCCTTAAAGCCCTCTCTGCCTGGCCTGCAGGCTCCCTGGCCCAGGGCCCTTGCTGCCACGCTGGCTGCTCTTCCTCAGTTGTCCTGAGACCAATTTCCTGTCTCCTCACCCTCTGGACGTGGGCACTGCCCCAGGGACATGTCCACACTTGCTGCCTTGGTGACTAGTCCCGTGTGTCAGATGCCATCTACAACCCCTGGGCACACAGCCCCGCCCAGGCCTCCCCCAACACCTGCCACCCAAGTGGGCCCCAAGGCTTCTGTGCCTCTTTGTGGGCACTGCATACTGCATGCACCCACCCCGATCCCTCGGGAGGTCCCGTCAGCTCCACGTGCCCCTTCGTCACTGCCACCGTCACAAACCCAGCCTGTGACCTCTTTCCAGGGTTTCTGCAGCACTCCTGGCTGGTGTCCCTCTGCCCCGCTCCCACCCCAGCACTGCCCTTTCTTTCACATCCTTCCCACAGAGGCCCTCTGCGACATCCTCTCGCCCACTGCAGCCGGGCCTGCTGGGGCCCTGTTCCCTCCTGCGGATTGTGTTGGGTGGAGGGGTTAGCAGGTGGCTGGCCAACAGGGCAGCTTGTCACCAGTGCTGTCTCGAGGGAGAGATGGGTGTCAGCAAGCACTGGAGATGCGGGCTGTTGAAGGCTTGGCAGGGAAGCTGGGCTAAGGTGTAGGTGGGCTCCAGGCGACAGTAGCTAGGGAAGGAGGGGCGCTGGAGGTGGGGCCCCAGGGCTAGGGATGTGGCGGGGGAGGCTGGAGCTCGGCAGACCTGCCCCTTCCCTCCCCACCAGCCTGGTCCCCTCTGTCAGGCCACCCAGGGAAGGTTTCCTCCACCTGAACTCCTTAGCTTGATCTGAAGCCACTCCCCACCCCATCCATCCACGTGGTGGTGACAGGTGGCTTGCAGCTTGGGGGGACCCCATGCTGTTTGTCTTGTGCTTCAGCCAAGAACTACATCGCACTGGACGACTTTGTGGAGATCACCAAGAAGTATGCTAAGGGCATCATCCCCACCAACCTGTTCCTGCAGGATGATGACGACGATGAGCTGGCAGGAAAGAGCCCCGAGGACCTGCCGCTGCGCCTGAGGGTAAGTGGGTGAGACCCCAAGCGCCAGCCCTCGCTTCCTGGGATGCACGCACCTGTCCCCACCAAGCACCCCTAGAGCTTTCCTGGAAGTTGCGGTTGGGAAGGTCTTTGCCTAAGAGAGCATCCTGGAACTGTGCCTTTTGTCCCTTGAGACGTCCTCTGTCTCATGTAAGGACACGTCCTCAGGAGGGAGGCCTTTCTTACAGTCAGGCCCAGAAACCTGGGGTAGTGAGCACTGGGGCCCTCTGATCTTCCCGTGAGAGCAGCATGGGGGGCAGGCTGGGAGGATCAGAGGCAGACTTTGATTTGGACTTTGTCACTTAGAAAAATACCTGTTTATGGCCCAGAGTGGAGGTCAGTGCCTCAAAGATGCCTTCACCCCAAGCAGAGTGCTTGGTGTCCATTAGGCCAGGGAGGACATGTGGAGGTACCTGCTGCCCCCCAGTCTGTGAGGGTGCAGGGAGAGAGGCCAAGTGTGGGGAGGTGGCAGGCAGCACCTGTGGGAGTTCATGACAGGCACACCTGGAGGACATGAGTAGCCGAGAGGTAGGGAATGAGGCAGGAGCAGAATGCCCAAAGGCACAGACCCTACCCCAGGCTTGCCAGCTTGTTTTCTTGGCCGTGTGGCTGGGCTGTAGGTGCAGACACATAATGTGGCCTGACAGCCTTTCACAAGTTCTCAGTTCAGCTCAGCTAGATGAGTTACACGTGTCTATATCTCACTCTCTGGAGAACACCAAGATTTTCAGAAGTTTGGTCGCCCGACCTAGACAGGTGCATCAGCACACTGTGGCCAAGAAGGCTGAAGCCAGTGCAGGGGGCCGCCTAGCAGACAGCTGTCACACCACCTGTGAGTGTTAGTCCTGCAAGTGTTTCATGGCCTCTGTGTCTTCTTAACTCACTGAGGCCCTGGAGGAATTAGAGTCAGTGTCTGATGGGGCACATGAGTCAGGGTTGGGGACAGTCGGGCTGAAAGGGAACCATGCCAGAGCCCGGAGTGTGGAGCGGGGCAAGGCAGGCCACACTCCAGTGGACAGGACAGGAACCAAAGTGCTTCGGGAAAGGCCGCAGCCCAGAGCAGCAGGCGTGACGCCCTGCGCCGGGACTCAGAGCCAGGCTAAGGACGGAAAGTGAGTTCCCCAAAGCAAAAGTCAAAAGCCTCACCCTTCCCACTGGGGACAGTCATGTCCAGGGTGAGAAATTGGCCTTGTCGTGGGGTTCTGAGACGCAAGCCAGGACAGCCAAGAACTTGCAGCCAGGGAGCTGGTGGACGTCACCAATGGTCCGCTCAGAGCTGGCCCCGACAGGTGTGTTCACAGACAGGATGCTACCATCTCCTTACTGCCTCGAGAGAAGGGAGCTGCAGCCTGGCATGGTTGTCAGCAAAGAGCAGGTGCTCCTCCACTTGCCAGTGAGGGCCAAAGGTGAAAGGGTAAGTTGTAGAAGACCCTTGGGTCACGAGGCTGTGGCCCAGGTGTCCCCTCACATCCCCGGCATAAGGACTCTTACTGTCTCCTTCCAAATGCATCCTGTGTGGAGGGAAATTCTGTGTCACCCACTGACAGGTGAGGAGTTCAGTGCTGTGAAATATCTGAAAACCATTTTTAGAAGGGAGAGATTTAAAGTATTCTGACAAGAGACAAACAAGGCTCTGTTTCCTTTCAGTTTTTGATACTGTCAGAGCACTTTGATTCATTTTGCAATTTATCTCATTAAAAGGCTTTAGCAAAAGGGAGATAATGAATCATCAGAAGCATCTCCCAAGCTGAAAGCTGTTCCAGCTTTTAATAGCCTTTCTGAGAACAAAGAACAGGGAACATACTTCTGAGAGGTCTTCTTCACCCAAGTGAAGAACGACAGACGCCTCTTAGCGAGCTAACGTTACGCCCACAAGAATGTTCCAGACTACAGGCAGTTTTCTTCTCAAGCCTAAAGTACAGGTGCCTTGACAGCTAAAACCCTCTGAGAAATAAATTCAGTAATGTTTTAAAATCCTTACATTTTTTACATTAAATTATTGGAAAATGGAACGTGAGCATTTTGCAAACAGGTTTGGGAGCATCTTGCTTAGGTTTCTGGCCCGGGTGGTAGCTGTCACAGGCCCTGTGCCACAGCCCGCGGTGACACTCTGTTCCTGGTCTCCTGCGTCGGCAGGGGGTGGTCACCTCAGGCCTGGACAGACCGCTCTTCACTGTTCTATTTGTGGAACCAGATTCCTTACTCAGATTCTTTTAATTTCATTTTTCTTGCATCTCAAAGAAGAGTTTATTTTAATTTGTTTGGACATTCTCTGCAGGAAAGGAGACAAAGCCTTTTAGTCCCACAGTTCAGTGCAGCCCAAGAGGCAGGGATTGGGTGGAAGCTGCAGGGTGCAGAGATTGGGCCCTTAAAAAGGAGACCAGGTGTGGGGCCGGCCCCCACTCCGTCCAGCAGGCTGGACGCCATCGGGTATCATGTTCTAGAAGCTTCTTTATTTTAAAGGCCCCTTTAATCAGATGATTATGTGGCCCCACACCAAAATGGTGCACAGCTCTGAGTAAGACAGGATTTCGAATAACTTGAACAGCAGGCCGGGGACATGTCCGGTTGTCCTGCTGTTAGCAAGGTCCCTGCCACAGGGATTAACTGAGAAGATGGCTGGCTGACGCACACGCTGACTCACTTCGTAGCTGTGGGTCTCAGCCGTCTGGCCTGGCATCAGAGCAAAGGGATTCCTCCCCAAGAAACGCTGGAGGAGGTTCGTTCTCATCAGACACCCTCGCAGGCGTGGGCAGCTCTGCTTGTGGAGTCTGGTGGCCCCAGAGAGAGCTGGGGCCCCGTTAACTGGTTGAGTCGTCTGTTTGCTGGTTATAAAGCAGGGATTAAGTGGACTGCATGTAAGAAGCAGCGAAGCTCTTCAGCCACATGCGTGTGTAGACATGTGCATGTACACTCATCCCTAAACATCTCGGTCTCCTTCATGAGCCCAGCCCCTCTCATCTCTGGAAAACCCAGTCCTCCAGCTGCTTTCAGGGGTTCTAGGCGTCTCAGTTGGCGGCCAGGGCTCTTGGCAGATGAGGCCACATTTCACCTAAAATTCCTCCTAGCCCTCTGTGGGGTGGAGAGAGCCTGCCCAAGGGATGGGAGAGGCCGGCTGCCCCTGGCCCTGCACTGATGGGGTGTCCGGCTGCCGCTTTCCGTGCCTCGGTGCTCAGGCCGGGCCCTGTCACACAGCCGCTCGGTGGGCTCCGGGTGCACAGGGCCTCCGCTTGGAGGTCAGCCCCTCCAGGCTCCTGACCCTCTGGAGACACTCTGACCCCACCCTGCACTGCATACCACACTGCATGACAACTGGCACCTTCCATGGCTGCTTTCTTATCTTGCCCCCTCCAGTCTCCCCATCTCCCCCATGCCCTGGCAGGGCCACGGGCCCCCAGAGTTCTGCACAGACCATGTGCACATGGGCGCTGCCCTGGATGCAGAATCGCCACCTCCTTCCTAGGCTGCTCCCCTCTTGCTCCCTGCAGCCCCTCATCCCCCTTTGCCATGGTAATGACCTTTGCTCAGCCTACAGGGTGGGCAGGGGGACCCACGGGTGGGGAGGGGAGGGCTGCCTTTGAACGTGGCTGTGTGGGGTTGTGTGTCTTTTGTAAGCAGTATGGGGGACGTGTGCTTATGTGTATGTGCATGCATGTAGGGTGGGTGTGCACGTGTGTGTGTGTGAGGGGTGGGTGTGTGACTGTGAGCGTGCATGTGTGTAGCAGTGGCGGTGGTAGCAGCTGCTTCTCGTCTCTAGTGATAGCTGCTCATCCAGCTGCCCTGTTAAGCCAAAGCATCTCCTCGCTCTGCGCACGTCTGCACTGAACTCTTCCTTCAGCGCTTGCTCTGCCTCCCCTCCTGGGACTGCTCACAGCTGCCCCTCTTTAAGAGTCCAGCCTAGTCTTGTGCAGTGATGGTCACCGTCCCCCTTACTGGAGAGTCAGGGAGGTGACATCCTTGCTGCAGTGGACAGCTGAGATGCAAAGCTGGCTCCCAGACAGGCAGCCCGGGGTTCTGCTATCTCTTCAAGCAGGAGGCCCTGAGGGGAGGGGAGCGGGAAGCTGGGGGGGTCCCTCCAGGTGCTGGAGGCAAGCACATGTGAGCCTGGTCACCCTGGCAGAAGGTGGGGTGCCAGGCATGGGGGAGGGGTCAGAGAAGGTCCCCAGCCCAGAAGAGGATGGGCTGACCTGCAGGAGGGGGTGGATTGAGGGAAGGGCTGTAAGGACTGCAGAGCATGGGGAGGGCCACCTGGGGAAGGGTGTGACAGGTGGATCACTGGGACTGGGCTGGCAGTGGGGGAACGCAGGGGTGGGTCCACGTTGCCCAGAGCCGGGGTGGCTGAAGGGAGGCGTGTGTTAGGGGGCGGCACCTGAACGTGACTGGGTGCAGTTGTGTCCCAGCCTGGTTCCAATGCAATCTGCACCCTGCAGGTGGTCAAGTACCCGCTGCACGCCATCATGGAGGTCAAAGAGTACCTGATTGACGTGGCCTCCCGGGCGGGCATGCACTGGCTGTCCACTATCGTCCCCACACACCACATCAACGCCCTCATCTTCTTCTTCATCATCAGCAACCTGACCATCGACTTCTTCGCCTTCTTCATCCCGCTGGTGGTCTTCTACTTGTCCTTCATCTCCATGGTGATCTGCACCCTCAAGGTGTTCCAGGACAGCAAGGCCTGGGAGAACTTCCGCACCCTCACGGACTTGCTGCTGCGCTTCGAGCCCAACCTGGACGTGGAGCAGGCCGAGGTCAACTTTGGCTGGAACCACCTGGAGCCCTACGCCCACTTCCTGCTGTCCGTCTTCTTCGTCATCTTCTCCTTCCCCCTGGCCAGCAAGGACTGCATCCCCTGCTCGGAGCTGGCCGTCATCACCACCTTCTTCACCGTGACCAGCTACCTGAGCCTGAGCACCCACGCAGAGCCCTACACCCGCAGGGCCCTGGTCACCGAGGTGGCTGCCGGCCTGCTGTCCCTGCTGCCCTCTGTGCCCCTGGACGGGCACTATCTGAAGGTCCTTGGCCAGACCTTCCTCACCGTGCCCGTTGGCCACCTGATCGTCCTAAACATCAGCGTCCCCTGCCTGCTGTACGTCTACCTGCTCTACCTCTTCTTCCGCATGGCCCAGCTGCGGAATTTCAAGGGCACCTACTGCTACCTGGTGCCCTACCTGGTCTGCTTCATGTGGTGTGAGCTCTCCGTGGTCATCCTGCTGGAGTCCACTGCGCTGGGGCTAGTCCGAGCATCCATCGGCTACTTCCTCTTCCTCTTTGCCCTGCCCATCCTGGTGGCCGGCCTGACCCTTGTGGGCGTGCTGCAGTTCACCCGGTGGTTCGTGTCCCTGGAGCTCACCAAGATCGCAGTCACCATGGCCGTCTGCAGCATCCCCCTGCTGGTCCGCTGGTGGACCAAGGCCAACTTCTCTGTGGTGGGGATGGTGAAGTCCCTGACACGGAGCTCCGTCGTCAAGCTGATCCTGGTGTGGCTCACGGCCATCGTGCTCTTTTGCTGGTTCTACGTGTACCGCTCGGAGGGCATGAAGGTCTACAACTCCACACTGACCTGGCAGCAGTACGGTGCCCTGTGCGGGCCACGGGCCTGGAAGGAGACCAATATGGCGCGCACCCAGATCCTCTGCAGCCACCTGGAGGGCCACAGGGTCACATGGACGGGCCGCTTCAAGTATGTCCGGGTGACCGAGATCGACAACAGCGCCGAGTCGGCCATCAACATGCTGCCCTTCTTCATTGGCGACTGGATGCGCTGCCTCTACGGCGAGGCCTACCCTTCCTGCAGCCCTGGCAATACCTCCACGGCCGAGGAGGAGCTCTGCCGCCTCAGGCTCCTGGCCAAGCACCCCTGCCACATCAAGAGGTTTGACCGCTACAAGTTCGAGATCACCGTGGGCATGCCCTACAGCAGTGCTGCCAACAGCAGCCGCAGCCGGGAGGAAGATGACGTCACCAAGGACATCGTGCTGCGGGCCAGCAGCGAGTTCAAGAGCGTGCTGCTCAACCTGCGCCAGGGCAGCCTCATCGAGTTCAGCACCATCCTCGAGGGCCGCCTGGGTAGCAAGTGGCCCGTCTTCGAGCTCAAGGCCATCAGCTGTCTCAACTGCATGGCCCAGCTCTCGCCGGCCAAGCGGCATGTGAAAATTGAGCACGACTGGCGCAGCACTGTGCATGGCGCCATCAAGTTTGCTTTTGACTTCTTCTTCTTCCCGTTCCTGTCTGCAGTGTGAGGACGCATCCACTGGCCGGAGGGGGTTGTCCCAGTGCATGTTGCTGTGAGGACTTCCCCAGTGTGGCCCCAGCCAGATGGGAGCACGCTAATGCTGTGTGTGTGCGTGTGCTCACGTGTGCAGACCTAGGGCTTTGGAGACCTTTGCTCGTGTGTAAACTGCCCGGACCCCACCAGTGAAGGGTGACAGTGTATAGCTGTCCACCCTGGACACCAGGCGTGGCTGGGAAGTGCATGCAGTCTCTACCCCAACCCCCATCTTTCCGAGCGAAGCAGGTGTGCCAAGCTAGACTAGAAAGATCCCTGTGTCCCGAAAAGCACTTTACAGACAAGCTTCTCCCTCCTCCCCACCACCTCTAAGCACTCTGCTGTCCCTGTTTACTTCTGTGTTGGATTTGTTTTTTTTTTTAAGAACCAAATATGCATCTGTGTAAACTGCATGGCAGCATTTATTTCTTTGGTCACTGCTAAGCCTTGACAGCTGTTGGCCTTTCCTGGGGGGCGTGCACAGCGGCCCGAGCCTGCCCGTTGGAGGCTGGGTGAGGGGCTCTGGCAGAGTGCGTCCGAGCTGAGCTCTGGCACCTCAGGCCATCTTGGGGCCTCCCGTGCTGTGGGCAGGGTGTGTTTGTGAGGGTCTTGCCTGAATCCACCAGGACTTGGGGCATCCAGAACCCTGGGGCATCCTCTCCAGCACCCAGAGGAGCCTATGTGTTCCGTGCCCCAGAGCAGAAAGTCAGGGTCCTAAAGTGGTTGAAATAAAAGCCTCTGGTGAAATCTATAGTTCTTTTCTTTATTTAAAAGAAGTCTTTCTTGTACAAGCATGAGAATCAACACTGTCTACACACAACTGAATGAAATACAAGTATGGTTTGAGTCACAGAAGAGCAGGACTGCTGTTCATGGAGTTGACACTCCCTGCAAGGGCAGAGCCTGCCTCCATCTCCAGCATGAGGGGCCCTATGGTGTCTGCCCTAAGCGTCCGGTTACGTGTGGCGGCTGCCTGTGCCAACACATCTGTGCTGCAAGTGACCACGGACTGTCAGCCCAGCTGTAGACTCAGATCTTACTGGATGGGAAGTACACAGTCACAATTATTTTTGAAATTCTAATCACAAATGAAATGGACCATGGTGGTGATTCAGTTTGGGGGCTGCCACGGCGTACAGAAACGTGTTTATGAAACTGTGTCCTGCATTCATTCAAGAGCACACAGTGATGACCCTATAGACTTAGAATCAGAACTTGTTTGGGGCAGCCGGGGGCCCTGAGCAGACTTCGCCCCTCCCGGGGGCATGTGTGTCCACCATAGGCGTTCAGGTCTTCAGTTTCTTCCCTGGGGTGAGGATAAGGCCAGCCCCCCGCCGCTGCCCCACAGCAGGTCCCATTTTTCTGCTGTGGTTGGGAGCCTCGGGTTGTCACACACTGCTGCAGTTGGCCACCTTGCCTTGACCATTCAGCATGTGGCTGTCTCCATTTTCCTCGGACGTCGCTCATGGCACCTGGTGGGTGGCAGCTGCACCCCGCCCTGTTCACTCATCCTGGTTTGCCCCTCTGCCCGGGGCTCTGTGTGAAGTCCCACGTGCTGGGTGCCAGAAGATGTCATCACTCTGTGCTGTGTGTTTGCTCCTGGGTTTCTTTCCCAGGCAGCGAGATGAGGTTAAAGTTCAGCCCAATGCCCTCTCCCCGTCCTGTAGACCTGAGGCCATGAATGGTGGTCACCATTGGACTCTCCCCCGCCCTTGGCCCTGGGCTCCCCACTGATCGTCCTGAGAGGAGGGAGGCGCCTGACAGCTTCGTCCAGAGGAGAAAACAGGTCCAGAGAGGAGGTGCACGTTAGCAGCAGGGCCAGGGTGGGCCACCACGTTGCTACTCCACACCCTGAGCTCTCATGTTGCGGTCTCATGGGGAGAGCCCTGGACTGAGCATGGGGGCCAGGTTCTAAATCTCATTCTGCCACACACCCCTGCCTGACCAAGAACCATTCAGCACCCGTCGTCCCCAGGCCTCAGTGTCCCCATCTGTACAGTGGGAAGTCTGGGCTGGGTCAGTCGTTTTCAGAACTTGTTAGCAATGACACCTTTTTAAAGAAACGAAACGTATAGAGCTGTGGTCTGTAGTGAGGAAAGGGCTGTTCGTTAAGTGCAGCATACACAGATGAGGACAGGAGTCCAGCTGCCTGGATCTGAATCTGCCACTTCTGTGCCTTCCTAGCTCTGTGACCTGGGGCAAGTCCCCACTTTCCAGGCCTCAGCTTCCTCACCTGTAAAATGGGGGCATAACAGGAGCTACCACATCGGTTGTTTCGAGGATTAAATGAGGGAGCAAGAACAGTTTCTGGCACTAGTAAATGCTCAATAAACGTTTGCTAATTTTAAAAAAGCATTTGCGGAACTTAGGATCCAACTAAGAACCTTTACTTTAGACGGTCCCTCCCCAGAAGAACTGTAAAGTCCTTGCTAGCTGTGGAAGAACTTAAACTTTGCGATGACAACCCCATTTAGGCTGGAACCGATCTTGATCAGAGAGGCTGAGTCCAAATAGGGCTGGGTGTCTTGCGCGGTGGTGTCCACACAACCCCCTGCACCCCCAGAACACAACGGGCCTGCCCTGCGCCTGCATCAGGGAGTGACGGCTGCACATCCAGAAAGGCTTGGCCAGCACCTGGGCCTTAGCATCGGGAGCACTCCTTGTTTACCTTGACTAGTCAGCCTCAGATGCAGTCATTGCCGTCCTGGAACAAATATTTACCAAGTCACTAATTCCCGTGTGAGTCAAACCAGGTCCCAGCCTCAGGAAAATCACAGCCCAGGGCGGGGGCGGGGAGGCAAGACAGGACCCACGGCCCAGCTCAGAGCAGACATGCTGGGGGAGCCCAGAGGAGGGAGTAGACGTCCCGCCTGAGGTACGAGGGAGGGGCCAGGGAGCCAGGGGAGGAACGGGGCCTGGGAGGTGACGAGGATGAGGACGTGTAGTATTTAAGGCCAGCTGCTGGGGAGGCACGTAAGGAATTTGGCCTTTGTCCTGTAGACTCAAACCAGGGCCCTGGGAAGGTCAAGGCTGAGCCGGGGAGGAACACGCTGGGAGCCACCGTTCTGGAGACGGCCTCTCTGGACAGCTTCGACGGAGCAGTGAGTGGGGACGGTGCCCTCAGCCCTGTGCTCACTCCTGCAGCTTCCTCTCCTGCAGACAGACGGCTGCTGCCTCCCTGGTTGTGCTTCCAGGAACAGCCCCAGTCCCCTGGAGGGAGGGGGACTCGGGTGCCTGAGTGTGCACTGGGTCTGGCACCTCATTTATGTTGGGTCTTTTGGCCCTCATAGCCGGGTCCCATGTCCCCACACCCTGGCATTTTACAAATGAAGATTCCTAATGGCTCATGGGGTGAGCAACTTGTCCAGAGTCACATGGCTGGGAGGTGGCAGGGCTGGGATGGGACCAAAGCCTGTTCTTTCTCCCGGGACATGAAGAAATCAGCATTTTCCTGGGTCTTACAGAGAGGCTGTTTGGGACCTCCCAGGAAAGAACCTGCTGTCTTCGAGTACAGCCATCATCTGACACCAGGTGCTGGGCACCCTGGGCTGGGCCTTTACCCCACGGGGCTATGGGGGCACCCAGGGAAGGTCTGCGGTATGTGTGGGAATCTCACTTTGCTTCTGTGAAGTGGCAGCATTTGAGCAGCTCAGGAAAGACCCAGTTGAGTGGCGCCATCTCGAGCACCGGGAGCGGGGTTGGCGCCGGTCTCCACACCCTCTGGAAGTCCCCTTCCCAGCACCCCAGAGGGTTTCTTCACAGCCTGCACCATCCGTTCTTGGGGGTGGGTTCTCAGAGCCCACCTGCTCCGCGTGCCTTACACACCAGCCATGCGGGGCCAGTCACGGACACACGCTTTGCCATGTCCTCATCCCGCACCACGCGAGGACACCCCAAGTGACAGAAGCCTTCATGTCTGCAGGCGCACCACACAGGGCCACCTGCAGACAGATCTGTAGCCATCCCGCCTGCTGACCTGCAGGATGGGGTGTCAAGATTACGCAAACAGTCACCGTCCCTCTCCCAGCCCATCAGGCACTGGGAAAGCAGGCCTCGGTGGCCGGCCTGTCTGGTGGCTGGTGCTTCCTGTTCGTGCAAAGAAAATTAACACTCGTTCATTAAAGTTATCGACAGCCTGCTGTGTGCTCTGCTCTCCCAGGGCGCCAGGTGCGGCAGTGAGCAGGGCAGGGTCCCTCCCCGGGGGGTGTTTCTGGGGACCTGGGCCATCAACCAGTAAGTGATTGGAGAAAAGTGCCACGGCATCTACCAGGAACGTTCTGGATGCCCTGTCGAGTCATGAACATTAGTGGATTGCCTGCAGGATGCTGGACACGTCACAGCCATCTTCCTGTTTATCTGTCACGGCGCCATCGAGAGGATGTGGATGTCTTTGAAATTTCCATTTCGGAAAGTGCGGTTGGCAGAGCCGCAGCCCCCAAAGACATCCACATCCTGACCCCCTGAACCTGTGCGTATGTTCCTTGCGTGGCAGAAGTGTCCCTGCAGATGGAATTCAGTCAAAGATCTTGAGATGGGGGAGATTACTCGGGCTGCCCTGTCCGGGTGGGCCCAGTGCAATCCCAGTGTCCTTGTCAGTGGCAGCAGGAGGCCGGAGTGGCAGGGACCAGAAGACACCGAGCTGCTGGCGTGAGCCGAGGAACTCAGGCCCCGTTGGGAGCTGGGAGAGGCGAGGAGATGGTCCCTGGATCCTCTAGAAGGAGCCGGCCCTGCCAGCACCTGGATTGGAACCCAGTGAGACCCACGCCAGATTTCTGGCCTCTGGAACTGCTAAGAGAATACATTTGTGTTGGTTTAAGTCGCTAAGTTTGTGGTCATTCACTAGAGGAGCCACAGGAAACTAGTACAAGATGAAATAGGTCTGGGGAGGGTAGTGTTCTCCCAACACCCAGACGCCTCAGTGTCGATGGGGGTGGGGTCCAAGCCACCCTGCTGACACGGAGCCCAACATTCTTTCTTTTTTTAAGAGACAGGGTGCCAGGGTGTCAATCTGCTGCTCTGGCTGGAGTGCAGTGGTGTCATCGTAGCTCACTGCAGCCTCAAACTCCTAGACTCAAGGGATCCTCCTGCTTCAGCCTCCCGAGTGGCTGGGACCACAGATGTGTGCCACCATGCCTGGCTAATTTTTAAATTTTTTGTAGAAACGGGGTCTCACTATGTTGCCCAGGCTGGTCTCAAACTTCTTCCGCCTCTGCCAAAATTCGTTCTTTTCAATTGAAGCTGGAGTGCACATTTATAGCCTGTCAACACGAGGGGTGTGGAGCTGGTCTGCCGAGATGCCGCGACTGTCTTGGCAAGGGACAGGAGGGCGGGGCGTCCTGATGCAGGTGCCCGGAGAGCCGGGGAGTCTCAGGGGCCTCTGACCTTTCCTGGCACTAGGGTGGGATGGGGCTTATGTGATGTGAGAAAACGAATGGATGAAAAAAACCTGGACAGTCGTCACTTTTAGAAAGAAAAGAAAAGAATATATAAGGATATTCTTAGAAGGTACTCAATCACATTTTTTCTAGTAAAATGTTGGTAAGAGAAGTACCCAATAATCTTTCCTGTTTGTACACCCAATCACCCCAATTTTAAAAAGCATCCTTGGGAATTTAACTCACTGTCTTAAAAATAAAACGCGCCTGAACTCTCCTTTGTGTGGGATAAATCTCCAGGTGGGTTTGGGGCCACACACGGCACCTGCTGTTCACAGTGCTCTGTTTTCTTGGCCAGTTTCTGCTGTTGAATTTTTATCCCTTCTAATTCTCTGACCTAATCCTGGACCAAAACATCCCCTTGGTTCCCTGTCATACACCTGAGCCAGGTAAGACATTCAGCCAGGACTGGGGAAGGACGGCCGGGAACAGCGCACGAGCATCGTGAGCCAGTCTGGTCCTCGAGGATCGGGCTCCGGCCTCCCGAGCCACAGTAGTCCCCATGGCGGGGCCCGAGTCCGGCCTCTCCCCATCCCCCCTGGGCTTCACACACAGCGAGCTGTCCCTGCCACGCAGGGGTGCCTGCCCCAGTTAACTCCACACCCAGGAGACCGCAGGCTCTTTTGCTGTTCCACCCTCTCTCCTCCCGCCCCTTCCTCCTCCATGCCCCACCTGGCAGAGCACGAGCCCTGGGTGGGCCCGGCTGGCTCTGCAGCCCCTGCCTCCCCGACCCCCAGCAGCACGGCCTGGTCCACCGTGTCCCAGCAGGGGCCTTGCCCCCACCCGCCCCTGCGCCCGGCAGCCGGGTCCTGAGGAAAGCACAGCTGGGAGTGCCATCCGCCGCCTCTGCCCGGGCCCACTCCTCACGCCAGGCGCGAGTCCGCTCCTGGCCCTGACCTGGACCAGCGCTCCTGCTGCCTTCCTTTTTACTTCCGGGCTGTCCCTGAGACCGCTCTGTCCCTGTTCCCTCCCGCCTCCCCTGCCCTGTTGCTCTGATGAGACAGGCCCAGGGCCCCCGCCCCCCGGCCTGCGTGAGCAGCGCAGCACAGACACGTCACCTCTGGTCCCCACACGCCAGCCGAGCAGTCCCTACGGTCGCCCGCGGGGCATCCTGCCACTCGATTCAGTTCTGACGCTGTCTGCGGGCCGTGGCCTCAGCCCCCCCAGACTGAGGGCTCCGTCCCCCAGGACGCCCCACTGTGGACGCCAGGTGCCGGTCCAAGAGCCCTGTGCTCCTGCCTGGCCGGGTCTGAGCCAAGCTTCCGTTTATTTGCTAGAATGGCTCACAGCCCAGGGAAACACTTCACCTCTGTCTACCTGTTTATTAAAAGGATGTTACGAAGGCTACAGATGAGCAGCCGGATGAGGAGATGTGTGTGGCAGGGCACACACAATTATCCCTTCTAATTCTCTGACCTAATTCTCTGACCTAGGGACGGTGTGCGTGGCTCCCACGCCCTCTCCAGGTGCACCACCCGCCAGGAACCTCCACGTGTTAAAGCCATCACTGTGGCTTTAGCGTAATGCCACGGTGGATTATACCGCTGGCCACTGGTGATCAACTCGACCTTCAGCCCCTCTCCCCCCTCTCCTCCCTGGAGACTGGGAGTGGGGCTGCAAGTCCGAGCCCTCTGGTCCTGCCTTGGTCTCTCTGGGTGACCAGCCCATCCTGATGCTGTCTAGGGGTCACCTGTCACCAGCTGTCTCACTAGTACACAAGACTCTTATCACTCTAGAGATTCCAATGGTCTTAGGAGTTGTTTGCCAGGAACCAGGGACAGAGACCAAATATATAGTTCCCATTATATCACAGCATCACAGCCGGAGTGACAGGGTATCAGACTGGGCCAATGCCAGGCCCAGAGTCCCAGATCCCCAGATGCCCATGCCACTGCCACTGCTGTGTGGCTGCTAAGGCCCTCTGGGAGGTGCCTCCTGGAAAACCCTTGTTCCTGCTCTCAGCCTCTGATCCCTGAAAGTGGGGTTTTTATCAAAACCTGCCACTGCCCCACCCAGGGAGGGGTTTCCCCCTTGGAGGTCTTGCCACAGCATGAAGTCTGAAGGGCCCCTCTGGGTGGGTCATTGACACCCACAGGCCCCAAGGCAGTGGTTCCCAGGTGTGTGGCCCTGTAGCTCAAGGCGGGTCCAAGCCTGGGCCCCTGCTCCCCCCGGGCAGCCTTTGATTGGAGTTTCAGCTGCCCCTGTGGCCACAGCTGTGCCTGCCATTGGGCTGAGCCTGGACATCCGCAAGTGTCTACTCTTGTCCCCTGCCCAGTGCCTGCAGGAAGCCATGGCTTGGCATTTTGTCCTGAGTGTGTAGTTACTATCCGTGGGAGAGCCATCTGGCAGGTGTGCACGCCACCGAACCAGGAGCAGACCATGTCACAATGGCCAAATGAGGTGGGTGCAGGATTATCTTGTTTAATCCACACAACAACACGAGGACGGTACTGCTATTCCCCACGTTCTGGAGATGCGCGTAAACTGAAGTACGGCAATGTCAGGTAACCTTGACCCCCAAGATCCACACCTAGTGTCAAAGCCAGGGTTTGAATCTGGGTGTTGCCACTTACAGAGTAGGTGCTCAGAAAACTTCCGTTGACTGAATAGATGACTAAGCAGATTTGCAAAGGTAAATGGTGATCTTTCTGAGGCTTTGCAAATATAGTAAATGAAAAATTCACTTCTCTAAACATCCGTCTCTATTTTGCATGTTTGGACTTTTGGGGGGCATAGATTTAGTAATGGGGTCCTTAGAGTTTTCATTTTTACTTTCCCCCCTATTGTTTCTGTCTTTTGCAGATTTTCAGTCCCTCTCTGAAAGCCATCATGTCACTTGACTGTTGTGGGCCCCTGCGTAATTCTAATAGCATCTAGGTAAAGACCTTGGGCTGTGTGAATCGCTCAGGACTCCAGCAATTATTTCCAGCTCTAAAAGCTTCCCTGTTGCTAGGAAACCACTCCTGGAGGCTGGCGGACCTTTGTTAAAGTTTCTCATCAACTGGTTGAACTTCTGCAGTGTAACTTTGGAAAGTCGTCTGGGTGAAACAAAACCAGGCAAAGAAAGACTCAGCCTCACTCTTCTTCCTTCCAGAAGTGATAAGATCCATTGACCAAACTCACTGTTTCTAACTTTTCTCCAACTAACTGGATAATTTACTTTTTCTGTAAATAGCCAGAAAGTCCCTTTTCTACCCACTTAATTCACAGAATAACCTGCCCTTTTAGGACAGTGGAGTGCCCTGGGGAGTTTCAAAACTCCTGTGCTGAACCCCATCAGGCCTGGGCACTGGGGTGTTTGAAAGCCCCCCCGGTGAGTCTGATGTGCACCAAGGACTGAGAGCCAGGACCCGAGCCCGGCAAGACCAGCAACGAGGCGGCCAGGTCCATCCCCACCCCCGGACCTGCAGGAGCTGCGCGAGCCCTGAGATCAGCTCCGCCACAGCAGGGAGCTGGGCCCTGGGAAAGGTGGGGTCCGTTGACTGCCTGCCTCCCGCAGAGCACCTACCCCATGCCGGACACTGCATGGACTGCTTTGTGGATGTCACCACACTTCAGGCTCACGGCAACCTCGTGAGGCTGATAAGACACACGGGGACCCGCGGCACAGGGCAGGGCAGCGTGTTGCCTACGGTGCCTGTGGTAGGAGGCCTCCACGGTGGCCCCGGGGGTCCCCACCACCTCCTGCTGCTCCTTCCCACCGAAGCAGGATCTGTGTGACCAACAGAAAGTGGCAGGAGTGCTGCCACGTCACTTCTGAGGCTTGTGGCTTTTGGCTTGGCTGCCCTCGCTCCAATTGGCAGTGACACGAGGGGCCACAAGCCCAGGGCCACATGGTGAGATGGCAGATGGCAGCCACTACAGCTTGTGGGAGACCCCACGCTGGAGCCACCAGGCTGATCTGCGCCTGGGTCCCTGACACCCAGAAACCATGTGAGATGACAATACTGCTTTAAGCTGCTAACTTTGGGATAAGCGATGCAGTCCCAACACGGGTAAGGGATAAGGCTGGGATTAAGCCCAGGTCTTCTGCTACTGCCCCCACTCGGCCAGCCATCGTGGCCCTTGCGGACTCTTTCCCCAACCCTTTTGAAAGTCTCCAAGAGCCTTGGAATGTTCTGCAAAGTCTGCAAGGCTGTCAGATTTGTGAGGGAGACGCCACCGTTCGAATCAGTCTTGCTTGTGCAGATGTTTCAATCCCTCCCGACTTGCTTTGCCTTAAGGAAGCTTCAGGGAGGGGCCACTTTCTGCCTCTGGGGCCACAACAATTTTCAGTCATCTTAGAGTAAAGCCAAACTGAACGGCCCTGTGGTGTTGTCACCTTGTTGGCCTGACCTTGTGTGCACTCTCGTCCTTGTCTGTCATTCTGGGCTGAAGCTCCTTGATTCCTGCTCGGGGAGCAGGAGGGGCAGTCTGGGTACCACTTAAGCCTTGGTGCCATGGGCCATCGGTCACTGGACTTTGGAAGGCTTGTCAGATAACCTGCGTCTCAGTTCCTCCTGGGAACAGAGCAGGTGATACACCTCCCTCTTGGCTGGTGCGCCCCCGCCCCCTGATGGCCAGGCCAAGCCTTCTCTAGGGATTTGCAACCTGAGATGGGTTTCTGTTTACAAGTCAAGGAGGTTGTCCCCTTCCCGAGGCTATTTGGATCTCAGCAATAGTGATTACTTTCAGCAGAAAGCAGCAGAAATTTCCAGGTAGGCACTTCTCACAGGGGAGTAAAAAATCCCACAGGCACCAGGAGAAATCAGAAAACTCCCCCTGGATCGGGCAGGCTGCATGACGTTGACCACCGCTTGCCTCCAGGGTGGCAATGCAGGAAGAACAGGAGTGCTCGGTCAAGGCAGGCTGGGTCAGGCCCCAGCTCCAGAACCTGTGACCGCACGCACAGGCTCAGAGACCTGACTGCCAGTCTGGCCTTTCCCTTTGCTGTGTGGCCCTAGGCAGGTTCCCTAACCTCTGTGAGCCTCAGGTTCCTCACCTCTAGACCAGGAGCAGCCAGAGGACCTCCCTTGTGGGATTATTGTAGAATGCAACAGAGTGCAGGGTGTGTGACAGGATGCCTGGCACACGGCAGGTCTCAGCCGGTGGTCACTCTGCAGTCGCCTGCGCAGGCCGTGGGCCCGTCTCCTAACTTCCTCTGTGAAATCGGGAGCGGAAAGGCCTGCTTCTCAGGGCTGCTGGGATCCCACGAGAAGTAGGTGTCCACACGCCATCATTCACACAACCATTCATTTGTGGGCCCGTTCATCTTTCAATCATTTATTCACTCATTCATTCACTCACGGGTTCAGTCAAGCACCCATGCGTCCTCCAGTTCTCCAGTCCTGTGCTGGGCGTGGCCGGAACCCGCTCCCTGTCCGTGGCAGGGGAGTGGGGCCCTCGGGAGGTGCAGGGCTGCAAACATTTCCTCTCCCTCATGTCAGGCCATGCATGACCCCTGACTTTTGGGGGCACCTCCATCTCCCTGCCAGCCTGTCTGCCAGCCCCTGGGTCCCTCACGCTCCCCACCCCACCCGTCAGGGGACATAGGGCAGCACGACTTTCTTTTAAAGTCAAATTAAATGCTTATGTTTTCCAAATCCTGTCCTATCATTCGCACCCCCAACGGCCACGCCTCAGAGGCAACCGCTATTTCTTCTAATTACCTCTGTATTTCAGAATAACACATCTATATGCTATTTCCGATTTTCCAGTTTGAGTAACTAACATCCGTGGATCCCATGGAAGAAAGATCTGCAGCTGTCAACACCCCTGCCAGCCCCCATCTGGCCCCAGCCAGGCGCGGTTCTTCACGCCCTGTCTCCCAGGTCTCCTTACCCCGTGCCCTCGCTCGCATGTCCGTGCTGTGCAGACAGCATTCGCCGCAGGGCCATGTGAGGCACTACGACTGCGTTTTCGTTTCTTTCTAGTGAACTTTTGTTTACCCTGGGTTTCGTAAGTTTTTTGTTTGTCTAGTTTTATTTTTCTTTACTGATCGCTAATTCATTTGCCAAAAGTAGAAAACTCCTCTCTGAATGTGCTGAAATCATCAGAGAAGCTCTCGATTTCTGCTTCCCACCCCCGTTGGATCCTTCCCTCTTCCTGCCTCAAGCTGGACTATTTCCCACCAGGCCCACCACACCCCTGTCGCCTGGGGGCTCCTTCACCCTCCTGCGGGGTTCCCTTGGTCTCTGTCCTGTGTGGGGTCCCTGTTTCTGGGATCCCACGTGGATTAGCTAGAAAACAGGTTAGGCTGCTGTAACAAGAGACCCCCCAGTACAGAGGCTTGTGCAAAACAGAATTTTGTTTCTCTCTCGGGTCAACATCCGAGAAGGTGTCCCAAGGCCAGTGTGCTGGCTCAGCGCCGGCTCCCTTCTGTCTTGCTGCTTTTCCTCTTGTGACCCACATTTGCTACTTGAGATCTGGAATAGTCACTCCAGCTTCCGCCACCCTCCGCAGTCCGGCGGTGTGGAGGGCGAAAGGGCAGGGAAGGCTGCCGCTTTCCTCCCAGAGCAGTGCCTGGGCGCACCCCTTCTGCTTCCTCTCCAGGGCCCACACCAGCTGCGGGCATGGCCCTGGGCCCAGACAACCACGCGCCACGTGCAAGGAAGGTCAGACGCCAGGGCAACTAGGAGCGCCTGCCTCGGTGCAGGTCCTCCTTTCCCGGCGTGCACTCCGTGTGCCTGGTGGAGTGCTTCCTCCCGTAGCTTCCTGAGGAATGGCCCTGCGGGTGGTCTGCTCCCGCACTGACCTGGCCTCGCCATGTTACTTGTTGAGGCCAATGCGACGCCAGCAGAGACTTGGTAAGTTTGTGCCTTGGGACTTGCCTTGCTGCTCTTGAGAGCCCTGAGGCCATCACAGGAGTGGCTGTAGAGCCACTGGATGAGAGGGATGCATGCTGTCGGCATCCATGCTGCCCCACCTGACATCAAGTCGACCGCCAGACACGTGAGTGACGCCATTCTAGAATGCACAGCATCAGTGAGCCTCCCAGCTAACTCCCAGAATTATAAGACATAGTAAACTTTTTTCAAGCCACCAAACTTCGGGGTGGTTTGTTACACAGCAAAAGCTAACTGACACAGGACCGTGACCTTGCATGTGTCACAGTATCTTGTTCCCCCTCACATGTGGTTAATGGTTTGAAAGGGTGTAGACTCTAGGTCAGAATGACTTCTGCTCAGAATTGGGGAGCAGGGGTCCCTCATTTCCTCACTTCCCCTGTAGCTGCTGGGAGGCTGACGGCAGCCGGGGTATCCTGGGCGATCTTTCACAACATCCTCATTGTCCCCAGGACTCTGATGTTCATGGGGTGTCCTTGAAATGGGTCTCCCACCCACTATGGCTTCTTTTAATCTGGAAATTTCGATTCTTCAGGCCCAGAACATTTACCTTAGCGATCTCCTCTGCCGTGGCCCCTGAGCCCTCGCACTACTAGCACGCTGAGGCCTCTGGGACAGCTCGTCTGCGTTTCTTACTGTTTCCTCTGAGGTTCTCTTTGACTTTTTTTGTTCTACTTCCTGAGAAACTTCCTCAGCTTTATCTTCCAATCTCTGCAGAAATCCTTGAATCTGCCATCACGCTTCTCATTTCCACGGTTTCTTTTTATTCTCTGAGGGCTCTCTTTTCTGTTTCCCATATCCTCTTATCTCTATGCAGATATTCATTAAAATACTTTTTAAAAACTTCATTCCATTTTTGCACTGTGTCTGAAGATTCCAGCTTCTTTTTCTCCTGTTATGCTTGTTTTTATCTTGGTCATCCTCCAACATCCAGGGTCCTTGCTACCTGCCGGTGTCTCAGTGCAGAGCCGAGTGCGGCTGCGGAAGCTGTGTGTGATGGCGAGGGGCTGCCTGGCAAATGACGAGCTTCCCAGTAGGACGCCTTGCTCCATCCATGTCCTGGAGGACCTCCAAGCATCAGGATCTTGGTCTCTTTTCTGGGGCTGGTCAGGCAGCCTTGATCATCTACCTGGTGTGGACGGGTGGGTGTCACCTGCTCCCAGTGGCATCTGGGACAGACTTTCAGAAAACAGCAATCTTCTCCTCGTCTGCACCTCCTCTTCAGAGGCTCTGGTGCCTCCAGCTGCAGAACCGCCCTGGGTTCCACAGCACACACCAGTTTCCCTGTGGGTGCCTGTCTTTGGGAACCACCTGCTGGCCTGGGCTCTGCTTCCTTAGCCTCTAAGCCGTTCTCAGCCCCATCTGCCTTCTGGCTTCCAAAATCTCAAAGGCCACACGGTCCATGTCCTGTTCTCTCTGCCTCCGTGGGTTTCTGTGTTTTATCCTTTCACTGTGTTTTATCTTTTCACACCTCAGCAGGCTCTTGGGTGAGAGGGCGTTCAGGCTACGATGTTTAACAGGGTTCTCTGGGCTCCTGCACAGAACCAATGTTTAGTCCAAATAGGCTTCACTCAGCAAGTGGGTCCCGAAGACGGAGTCAGGGCCAGGCCTGCGCTGGACCCTAGGGACACGGCAGTGAGTGGACGATGGTCCCTGTGCTCCTGTCAGTGTCAGCGCCAGGGCCAGTGCGGTGGCGGGGAGCAAGCCCTGAGAGTGGGAGGAGGGGAGGCCGACTCACTCAGGAGTCTCTTGGGGACACAGGGTGTGGAAGTGGCTCTAGGCGGGGAAGCGCATGCGCAGCGGCCAGGAACACCCAGCAGAACACTGCCTGCAGGGACCTGGAGCTGTGCAGGTGGCCAGGGAGTCTGGGACACGCTGGGCTCTGGGGACATGATGCCTGGGCGCAGACCCTGGCCCCAGCACTGACAGGCGTGGCCCTGGGTGAGTCACTTTCCTCTTTGTGCCTCAGTTTCCTTATTGATAAACTGGGAGGACTCACAGTGCTCTCTCAGAGGGTGACTGTGGATGAAGGAGAGGATGCCCAGAGCTAGACGCAGTGCCTGGTGTGGGCCACGGCGCAGCAGCGGCCCCTGTTGATGCTAATAATGATGTGGCACGTGGAGGGACAGGCGGGCCACCATCGAGGGACCCATGCCAGGACAAGGCCGGGCTGTAGCCCGGTCAGCATCGGAGCCTCAGAGCTCGCAGGGCCGGGGAGAGGTGAGATCCTGACAGGCCCCGGGAGAGGCAGGCAAAGCCTGAGCAACATCTCATGCGGCCCACCGTACCTGGACGCCCCCTCTGGCGCCTGTCGCAGCTACGGTGCTGGGTCTGGCACGCAGCAGAGGCCCCGGCCACATGTGGACCTTGCTGGAGCAGGTCTGGCCACCCCCACCCAGAGGCCTGCTCCCCACCGTCCCTCGGGCTCCGAGCCGCCTGCATCTTGCCCTCCAGGAGCCCAGCCTGCCCGCTTGGCCGCCACCTGGCTGCTGCTCCTCTGTCCCCTGGAAGCCCAGTAAGTCTTGCCGGATGCTTCTCAGTAAAGAGCCCCACCTTGCCACCCTCAAGACAGGCAGGAGGTGTCCCCAGGGGTTCAGCCCACATGTGCTGATTACTGACATGCCTCGGGCCCAGGCAGGTGCTTGTCTGTGAATGGGGCCGATTCCCCACCTGAAGACGTAGTTGTGTGATCAGAATGCAGGTACTCAGGGACACTGGGTCCTAAGGCTGCCATGACAAATGACCACAAACTTAGTGACCCAAAAGAATACATATCTTTTGCCTTACAGCCTGTGGGCTGGAAGTCCCACATGGGTCTCACTGACTGGGATACACAAGGTGTCGACAGCTGAGCTCCTTCCAGCGACGCCGGGGGAACGTTCCCTAGCTGTTTCCCGCTTCCAGAGGCCCCTCCCTCCAGCTGCAAAGCCAGCAGTGGCCGGTCAGGTCCCCACACTCCCACATCACGTCTCTCTGACCCTTGTTCCATCTCCCTCCAAATACAGCCAGGAATGGCTCTCCACGCTTGAGAACCCGTATGACTAGATGGGTCCCACCTGGAGAGTCAGGGCACTCTGTCTCCCCGGTCTAGTCCACAGCTCCATCACACGTGCAAACCCCAGCCGGGGCTGTGCTCCGCCAGCGCTGAGGCCCAGTATCGCCCACCATCCCAAGCATCTACCATGTGCCAGGAGCTTTTGCATAAACTTAATTAACCTCTCTAAGCCTCAGTTTCTCCATATGTCGAATGGGTATAATAATAGTACTACCCCCACGTCCTGCAGAAAGGACAACACGAAGCCTGGACGAAGTGGTGCTTTCCAAGCACGTGCTGTGTTACCTCCAGCACGGCAGCACTGTGGTCCAGTCAAGTTGGTTTCATGACCTCATTAGTCACCCTGTGACGCTGAGCAGTGTGAACCCTCTATGGATACAGGCAGTCAGAAAGGTTAATCAAGTGTGCGAGGTCATGCAGCCAAGGAAGTGGCCTTCTCCTGCCTGTGCTCTGTGTTGGGGCTGTGTGGGGGGCGGAGGGCCAGAAGAGGCCCCTGCCAGCTGACTGCCAGCACAGCCCCTGCCATCCTCCTGGGGAGCCTGAGCCCCAAACACCCCCTTGATAGGCAGAGGCAGGGCCTGGCTCTGGGGAAGGTCTGGGAAAAGCTGCGGGTGTGCCGAGCTCGCCCGGCGCCCTCTCCTTTCTTCTCGGCAGCGGCGGCGTCAGTGGCCAGGCTGGGCCTCTCTGGTGTCCAGAGAATCAGGGCCCCGGTGTCCCCTCCCAGACCTCCACTCCCTGGGACCTCAGGCATGACGTGGTGGTGCTGCTGGGTGGGGCACTGGATTAGGCGTTGGCCGGCCCGAGCTGGAAATGCACTGGTTCCAACCAGTCCTACCCATGTGACCTTGAGCTACTTCTTTACCCTCTCTGAACCTGAGTGTCCTCATCGGGGTCATACTCCCGTGGAGGGTGCGAGTGTCCGGAAATCCCAGTGGACTCTGCACACCGCTCCAAAGCAGCGCAGCTCTCGCTTGCTTGCGGAGTGTTGTGTGCCAGGCTCGGTGCTCGGCTCGGGTGGGACCATCAGCTCCCTTCTTCAGGCGTGAGTTCAGAGCTCAGAAAGGCTGTGAGTTGCACCAGCAGCTACAGGTGGCAAAGCCTAAATGTGAGCCAAGCTTCTCAGTGACAAAGGCCTTGTGCGCCCCATACTCCGCGCTGCCTCCGAGGGCGCCACTTCCCTGCGGTGTGCCGCGCTGAAAACAAACAGCATTCAGAGCCTCACTGTAGATGTAACATTTGTTATTTTATTGGAAAAAGCTGGTATTAACATATTTATAGTTTTATTCAACAGTTGAATAACTTGTGAGACACCAAAGGAAAAAGAATGCACCTAGGAGGTAGGGGTCCGGACCATCGGCTCTGACTTTACTGCCACGCCCCTACCGCCACCACCGACAGCGTCATCCTGGGGTCAGCTAAGTTAGAACAGAAACAAGAAAACCCCAACAACTTCACAACAACTGTGTGAACGCCCATACATTCCAGAAGGCCAGGAAGTTTGGGCAGAATGTGGATGCAGAGTCTGCGACGGGTCCTTCTGCCGGTTCCAGTCCCGCCCTCCCCTGCTGCGTCTTCTCTCAGCAGCGTTTCACTATTCACAGCTTGCTTTGGACGCCAGTATTTTCTAGGAGTCCAAAGTCCAAAGACACACGTTTCTTCAGAGAAGATCTCTTCCTTTCTTTCTTTTCTCTTCCCTTTTTGGTTTGGTACCCAAAGTTTAAAACAGAAGTAAGGAACTAGGAACTCCTTCTGAAGACTGTGTGAGCTTTGTACTTTGAAGATGATAAATGTTAAATCTACAATTTGACAGTAACCTCTAGCTACAAATGCAAATTTCCTCTCTTAACAAATTTGACTCACAAAGGGAAATGATCCTGCCAAATATCCAAGAAATTGTGTAAGGCCCTCAGAACTGGATTTTGGCTTCAACAGATTTCTATACAATTTACCACATTCTTGAACCTCTTTACAAGGGGGAAAAAAGTGATCCAATCCTTTGATTGTTAAATTTAATTAGAATAGATATGTACATATAATACTGTCCAGGTCGCCTGGATTTTACAGTGATATATAAACAAACATTCTTCATTCATGTTGATTAAAATAAAAAATGGATCCACTTCCCTGTGTGGGTGTTGTGTGGCCAGAAGTGAGTGCACATGCGTTTTGTGCTTTTACACACACAAAGTATACCGTAATCCATTGAGAAAATTCTCAGTTGGGTCTATTTCCTGGGTTATGTTTCATCTTGTAAAAAAAAATAAAATAAAATAAGCTGGATTCTGCCAGGCCTCTGCACTCTGCTCTCCGAATCAAAATGCCAAGCCAGGTGGTTCTGTTGCGATTCCATAAGCAAGGATGACACAGGGTAGGTGGCCTGGTCTCACCAGGACATGAGGGTCTACTGTGGAAAAACCACACTCTCTGTGGCCCTCGGTGTCAGAGGGGAAGAGCTCCCCCACGACAGCATCCTCTGGGACTACGTGGTCCTTAAAGGAGACATATCCTAAAATCACCATAACATGCAATTTCCTCTCGGGGGCAGTTCAGTGCATTTGAGAAAAGAGCGCCAGGTGCAGGCAAGGGGTGAAGCCAGGAGTCCCAGAGAGGGCCGAGCTCCTGACGTCACCAAGCTGGAGAGGAGCCACCTGTGGGTCTTCTCCATCTTCCCCTTCTCCCAGGACACTTGCACTTCACAAGACGAAGAAGCGTTTCCCTTCCAGAACCCTCCATTATAATGTTGCTTTAATATGAGCCACCAACGTGCTGTATTGCGAAGAGCCTTGTGCGAGGACCAGGGCAGGACTCCGGACTCCACCAAGTGGCTGGTGCCTGCCCGCCAACTTGTCTGTCCGCTCAGAGCCTCGGTTTCCACACGTGGACGGGGATAGTAAGTGTTCACCTCTTACCCTGGCACTTGCCCAGAGCCTGGCAGGAGCGAGCAGTTGGTGTGTATGGAGATGAGTGGACGCCCACCGCACGGTCGTGAGAGGGCTTCACAGAGGTCGTGGACGGGAGCCAGGGTCAGCTCCCAGAAGGTGCCCGGTGAAGGCTGAGGACGGCGGGAGAGCTCCTACAGACAGCGTCGGGGTGGGGTGAACCCGCTCTAGGCTGAGCACTGCCCGGCACCTGGCAGAGGCTCAGCGAACGGTGGTGAAACCAGGTGAGGACCACAGCCATGCTGGCCGAGCCATTCCCTACCCCTTCTTCTCGGGAAACCATACCAGCCCTGGGCCCTGGGACGTTGAAAGACATTCGGAAACCTAAGCGAGAGGCCTGAATCCCCTCTGCAACTTCTCAGCGTGAATTCACCATCCAAAAACAAAGGTGACAAAATCCGCTCTGAGACAGGGCAAATAGCCCCATTTATAATCCAAAGAGCCCTGGCTGGCCGAGCTTCCTTACCCGGAGCCCTGACCTGGGATCAGCGAGGCGTGTGGGGGAAGCAATTCCAGCAGCTCCACACCCACCCCCAACCCGCCGCCCAAGGGCCCACTGGAGTGAAAAATTAACCTGGACATGTAAAAATCCCATGGATGTGGGAAAAACCGCGGACCAAGTCGGAGGGCACGTGAATGAAGGAACCCTGAACTGTAAGACTCGACAGTCCATTTTATGATTTGCGGCTGTGGACCCTGCCTTTCCTTTTTGTTAAACAACCACTGCCAAAGGCAATGCGGGCCGGGAGAAGCTGGCCGGGGCCAGGGCCCAAGCTTCCCGTGTCCGCACACCGCCACCTCTGCCACCGTCCTTACTGCCACTCGGATTTTCTTCCCCTCCTGTGCTGTGGTTGTGACAGCCGCGCCGGGACAAGTGCACAGGCCGACGCTGGGCCGGGGCCTCTGCGCACCTAGTGCATGTCGGAGTTCACCTTGTCCTGGAAGATGTACAGGTTGTTGGTGGCCGCGATGGCGATGATGTTCTCGGTTGGGTGCCAGGCTGTGTGCAGGATCTTCTTGGTGAAGTCCAAGCTGTCCACGCTGATGTCATCGCGCCGGCGCTTGCCACCCACACACACGCGCCGGGGCTTGAGCACGGCCCGGGGCTTGCTGCTCTCCCGAGAGGCCTCCAGGGTCACGTCCCGCTTGGTGTTGCGGTCGAACATGCGGAAGAAGTTGTTGTAGGCTCCTGTCATGATGACGCTGGCAGGAGAAGGAAAGGCATCAGGTGGGAGGACCGAGAAAGAGACACCTGTCTCTTCTCAAGAAACAGCCCCAGAGCCCGCAGGGCCATCGCTCCCTGGAAAGGGAGCCCACACCTGCCTCGGCGCCCCTCTCTCTCAGCCTCAGTGCCCCTCCCATTCCAGCTGCCATCGCGGCACCGGTTTGGGGGCCAGGAGCCAAGACCCCTTTAATACTCTGCCCCAAACATAATAAAAAGACCCTCTTGTACTTCCCTGTTAGCCCAGGAGAGACAGCCCAAGCTTTCAAAGAAACTGTGCAACCACAGAGGGAGGCAAACACAGACGTCACCGGGACAGAAGCTCCGAGGCTGACACAGGGCAGGCCTTGGAGTCCACAGGACCCGTCCTTCCCTCCAGGAGCCCAGGACTCGCCTGCCCCGAGCAGATAGGTGAACGAGTGAATGCACATCGCCCGTGGAGAAGGGAGCACCATTCACATGCAGGTGGCCGCAGACCTCCCACCCCACCAAGAATTTCCCACTTGCCCACTCCGTCCCTCCTCTCCCAAGGAGAAAGGGTGAGCGAATGTGCATGACCAGGGCAGGAGAGGACGTGCAGCCAGGTGGGCCTGCGCCCAAAGGGTCTTGGGGTGTGACCCCTGTAAGGCCCTGAGTGGCTGTGGGGTACAAAGCACCTGCGGGCTGGGGAAGAGGGGTCCAGAGAGCAAAAATGAGGGTAAGGAAGTGGATCTGTTTAGGGTCCTTCACGGAAGTCCCCAGAAGGTGGAAATCCTTTTTTTCCTTTTGGAGCTGAGCTGTGCTTCTTGGGGGTGACACTGCTCGAGACAGGACCACGTGGATCCCTGGGTTTACAAGAGTCACGCAGAGGAGGGTCACTGCTGACAAGGCTTCAGCATCACCCAAGCTACACAGGAGCCCCGCCGCACAGAGGCGGAGGGAAAAGCAGGCGTGGCCCACCTGGACAGGACAGGACAGGGCGTCTTATCAGGCATCGGGGGCCTGCAGGGGTCAGATGCTCCAGAACTGGCTCAGGGGACCCTGCACGATGCCCTGTCACAGGCTGAAGGGGACACATCCCCTTGTAACAAGGTTTCCTTTTAAAATCGATACATAATAATTGTCCATATTCATGGGGCGCATGTGATGTTTTGACACACGGCACACGATGTGTGTATCAAATCAGGGTATGTAGGACATCCATCACCTTGAACATTTACCATTTCTCTGTGTTGGGAACATTTCAAATCTCTTCTAGCCATTTTGAAATATACAATAAATTACAGTTAACTACAGCCTCTACCGTGACACGGAGCGCAGAGCTTGCTGCTCCTCTAGCTGTATGTTTGTGTCATTAACCGACGTTTCCTCCCTGTGGGACAAGTCACGTCAGGAGAGCCTGGTACCCGGGGACCCACCTGTGGCGTCTCCCGGGCTCCTGAGGATGGGCAGGGTGTTGAGAAGGTGCCCCTCATCCCGCCTGTGGACCGGTTCTCCCTGTCCGCCTGTCTGGATGGTGTCGTGGTGGGAAGGCCCCTGATGCCTGGCTTGCGGAGCTGTTCCCCGGGCCGTCTCCCCGGCAGAGGGCAGAGGGTAGGGTGACGGCTAATATCCCCCAAGGTTAAAGGTACGGCGCCTCGAAAAGAAAGGGACTCTAGCCAATCTCCCTGCTTCCTGGCAAGTCTGCTTGGAGTTCTGGCCCACTCACTTCCTCGTGGAAAGAAGCTTCTCCTCAGCTTGGGGACTGGCAAATTTTGGCCAAGAGTCCCTTGAGGTGACTTGAGGGTTTCAGCTTGGCCCAGAGTGACTCTGGTGGCTTCCTGCCCACCCCGTGTGGTTCCTGGAGCCCACGGTCTGCAGCATTGGCCCCTCTGAGGGGGAGGGGTGGGGTGCCAGCAGGCAGACACCCCCCAGCAGGGGCTCTCTGGGCGTTTGGGACACCCAGGCTCGCCTGGGAGAGGGAGTCCATCAGGGCCTGCAGGGCAGGGAGCACACACCAGAGGTGGGTTGCAGAAGAGCTCTGTGAAAAGGCTACTTACAAATGTTCTGGAAGGTTCTAAGGGAACCACAAGGGAAAGTGCAATGCCTTAGGGCTGGTAAGTTTGGGGATTCTGTCACCTGCCAACCCCAGGCCTGAGGGGTGAGGGGAGGGAGGCATCACCAGAGAGACAGAGATGACAGAGAGAGAGGGAGACATGGGGAGAAAGACAGAGGTAGAGAGAGACTGAGGGGCAGAAAGAGGTGGGGAGAGAAAGTGGGTGACATCTGTGTGACGAGGCCACCATCAGGAGCTGTTACCAAAGGCCACAGTCAGGCCGAGGCAGCAGAGCGGGAGGAATGAACACCTGGCCTCTCCCCTCCCACCCCAGCTCCTTTGCGGCCCCCACTAGTTGGGCCCAGCCAGAAGCCGTGGGGGGCACGAGGCCACGGACGAAGCCCTGGGGGAAGGACCTACGGGGGCAGGAGATGCTACACACTGTGCTGTCCCCACGCAGGGCTCACCGAGCCTGCGTCCCCGCCCTGGTGGGGGGCAGGCGTCTGGCAGGGCGTGTCTTCTCTCTCTGTCCCCCGCCCGGCTTGGCCTCCAATGGGCCTAATGCTCTGCGAGGGGACGAGGACCCCCAGCGGCAGCCGCACAGACCCACACCCGGCAGAGCCACCGGCCAGGGCAGGTCCCAATAGATAGTTCTGAAACGGGCCGACTGGAGGCTGGAGCCTTCTCTCCCTCACTGCTGCACCTGCAGGTTCAGAGGTGCCTGTCCCTAGCAGGTGCTCACTAGGTGCCGGAGTGGTGAATGAGGGGACAGATGCCGTGGGAGGGTCACACACAGCCACTTGACATCTCAGTGAGGCCCTGGATGATCTTGTGCAGCCACTCCTGTGCACGCTGACTAAGGGCGGGCCAGAGACAGGAGTGGGGGCTTCCCTGAAGCCATCTGGGAGAGCAGTGGGGGCGGCCCACAGGAGTCGGTCCAGTAGCTCTGCCTTCTGAAGAGATCTGCCTAATCCCTGGAGGTGAAGGGAGGGTGCGTGGAGAATTCAAGTGTACTTTCCAGCTCTATTCTTTTCTGCTCTAAAATTCTGCCTCTAAAACCTTGATTCCTGTGAACAGACCTGTTTGCTGCAGAGACAGTTAAATGACACGTGGGGAGGCCCCACGGCCCAGCCTGTCCTGGTGGGTGCTCAGGAGGTGTGAGGGGCGACGGGGAGAGCGCCCTGCTGCGTCCTGCCTTCCCGCTCGGCCCTGTGGAGCCCTCTCCTGTCCTCGGACACTGGCTCATCCTGGGGCAGGCTGGGGTTGGGTCTAATGCCACCTACGTTATGACCTGGGGACCTCACTACAACGTGACCACTCGGCACATGGGCAAGGATGGGCTGAGCCCACAAACGCCCCAGAACAGGCCATCTGGCATCTTGAAGTCATTGTCCCAGGGAGGACCCGGGATGAGCCCACATCCAGCATCACAGGCGTGCCCCAGGGCTGCTGTGCACCAGTGCTGCCACCTGGGCTCGTGTGACCCTTGGCCAGGTCGAGCGCCCTATACCTTTATCGGCAGCTAGGGACCAAGGCCAAGCCTCAAAAAAGAAGGAGCCCGCAGCAAACACGGAAGCACGAGGACTGTTCTCGAGAGAGAACGACACAACCCAGCACCAGGGCGCCGGCATCCTGTCCAGAGCCCACTGGGGCCGCGCGGCAGCCCCAGCACGCTCCCGTGCGAGGCTCTGTAAGAAGAGAGAGCTGCAGGCTGGTGCTGCTGCTGCCCAGGCCACCCCTTGTCCCACAGTGTCCCAAGGCTGGGCACGGTGGAGCCGAGGAGCAAGGGCTGTAGGCACAGGGCTCCTCAGGTTAGCCCTGGCAATCTGGAGCAGACACAGGACATGTGTGGCCCGGCACTGCATGTGCTCACAGGATCTGAGATGCCTGGAGGGAGGCGAGCAGGGCAGGAAGCCGAGGCCTGGAGGGTCAAACAATGTGCCCCGGTCAGGACCCAGAGGCACGAGAGGCCTTGAAGCTTCCCCATTCCTGTCCCCAAGGTAACAGGAGGCACGACCCAGGGAGGAAACAGGTCCACAGGCGCAGAGCCAGGAAGGTGGGGCCAGAGAGCAGGTGCAGGTGGGCAGCAGCAGACACCGGGGAAGCCGTAGCCCAGGCGTCTCCCCGAAGTGCAAGGAGAGAGGAGGCGGAGGTGGGGGAGGACAGGTGCACAGGGGTCTCATGGGGTTCAGTGGCTGAGGTGCACAGGAGAGGCCGAAGGGGGTGCGTGAGAAAGGACAGAGAATGAGAGAGGCAGAGAGACGGGGAGAGACAGAGACAGGGAAGAGGATGGGAGGGAGCAGTGAGGGACAGATGGAGAGAGAGCTGGGGAGGGGGAGTGTGCAGGGTGGGGCCTCGGGGAAGGCCCGACCAGCAGCTGCCTGGGGATCGGCACGGGGTTGGGCCTCCAGCCTTCGGGAGTCCCCTCCCACCCCGGCTCCTCGCCTGCACCCTGGGTTCCTGAAGACAGAGAGGAAGGTGAGAGGGTGGCGCAGGGGGCCAGGCTGGGGGCTCCCAGCTCGATGGAGGAGTTTTGCCAGTGTCCCCAGGCTGCAGACAGATGCAGGTGGGCTGACTTCCTGCAATCCCACAGCCTGTGGGTGGGGAGCCGAGGCAGAAAGCCCCAGAAACCTGCCCCTGCCTTCCCAGGGTGCAAGCGCCTTCCAGCTTGGCCACGTCTCGACCGTTTAGAAGGAACCTTAAGCGGCATCCTGGGCAATGGCGTGGGGTACAGAGTGCGGGGAGCTCCACCCGAGGCGTGCACGGCCCTCCTCCTGTCAGCCCTTCCCTGTACCCTCTCTGTCCACACTGCCACCATCTTGCCTGCTCACTGGCCTCCCTCCTCGGACCCCTCGGCCTAGCATTCCCACACGGGACCCCCTCACAACACCCCCTGGGGAGGCCAGGAGCACTTACTGACCCTGTAACTTTGCCTCTGCCTCAGCACGAAGCTGTGGCCACATCACTCACTCTTCCTCACTTCAGAGCCTTCCAACATGCTGTTCCCTCTATCTGAATGCCCTTCCACTCTCTGGGCAAATTCTTCCAGGAGGCTGTCCCCAAGCCCCTCCATGGATGGCCCCACCCACTCCCCTCCTCCCAGGGCTGTCCTCTGTGCCAGCTCCCTTTGCCCAGCCTCACGGGACTGCACCCCACAAACAGAGGTCTTTCCGGGCAGGCGCTGGGTCCCATCTCTGCTGAGGGATGCTGGGACCTAAATCTGCAGACCCCAGGCAGCTGACAGCCCAGGGCCACCAGCTGGGATGAGCTCAGGCCTCCTGACCGCAGCACAACCCCATCAGGCCTGCCCGGCTCAGCAGCTGGCCAGGCGGGGACCTGTCTGGAGACTGCCAGATGCCCCGGCCCCAACTTCACTCCTCAACAGGCATCCACTGGGCTCAGGCTCTGTCCAGGGGTGTGGGGGGTGGGGGACACCTGCCAGGATCCCAGGGGAAATCATGCACGGGTGGTAGTGCTGCTGGGGCCAGAGGCTTGCAGCCCCGTTTTGTTGGAAGGCGAATCCTGCATCTGCGGAGGGCCAGGCCCGGGACTCGTGCTGAAGTTCCACAAATGCACGAGGCAGCAGCAGAGGTGGACAGCCCCGAAGCGGCATTCTCCCCTTCAGACTTCTCTTGTGACCTCCACCGGGGACAGCTCTAGGATGGCCTTATGAAGGGTCCCTCCCAGAGCCTGTGGTCAGGAGGGCTCTCACCTGAGGAGTCCATGGCCCCCACTGGCCCAGCCCAGGCTGTGGACTTAGTAGCTTGCAGGTGGAGCAGCTGTGTTTGTCAAAAGCCTCACAGGCCAAGGCTTCCTGCCCCAGCCCAAGTATCTGCTGCGGAGCAGAAGGGCCCACAGCTGGGTTGGGAGCTGGGCAGCGTTGGCCCACCCTGAGCTGCGGGGCCATTTGATCTGGCATCTGTTCTCTGGCTTACTCCCCCCAGCTGACCTCACTGTTAAATTGAGGATGGAGACTGCTCTCTGCCTGCCTGTTGCTCAGAGCCGAAAGACAAAGGCCCACACTGAGCTCAGATGGTGTAGTCAGGGCCTCGGGCTCTGCCCTACCCCGGGCACTTCCTAAACTCGGTTTTCCCGTCTATAAAAGCTGGGGCCCACGAGGGAGCCCAGCCCCGGAGAGCCCGGCCAGTGCTGGGCTCAGTACATCTCTCCCTCCTCTACTGAGTGCCAATAGGTACTTCCTGATTTCAATAGTGTGTGTGGCCTGAGGCCCTGCCCGAGTGGTCTGTGACTCAGAGAGGAGACAGGGAAGCAGGAGGAGGGCGAGTGGATGACAGCGAGTGGACAGACGGACGACTCTTGGGGAAGGGCCCTGCCCAGGCATTGGGGGCTGGCTCGGAGGCCACACTCCCTCCCACACCCAGCAAAGGGGGAAGGCGTTCCCTCCTTTGCTCTTTAGGAAACAGTTCATAAAATAAAGCCTGACGCTGGGTGATTTGGCACAGTGCTGGCTCTTCTGCTCTATTCAGTGGAAAAAGAGTGAGATAATTAAAGTCATTGCAAACCAGTTACTCATCCTCCGTTCAGGTGCAGACTCAGCCGACAGGTGCCTGCTCTCATCGTGCAACACCACGTCCCAGCACCTTGCAAACACAACGCCAGGAAAAGATGGCCCATTCTTCACATTCATAAATGGTCTCTTAGATTCCACAAGGTCCCCTTAACAGGAAAAAGGGCAGCCCGGCTGCAGCTTGCATCTAGGTAGGCTGCTTCACCTCTCCTAGCCTCACTTTACCCATCCGCATGTGGGGATCACAATGCTGGCTGCTTGTGTCACCAGTTCTCCTCTTTCCTTTGGGGAAAGCCTCCTGCTCCATCCCTGTGGACTGTCAATCACAGTGCTCTACCCACCCACTGGCCTGGCCAACTGTGGCATGTGATATTCATGTCCACGCTGATTGGCTCAAAAAGTGAGCATATGACCCAAACAGAGCCAATCAGATCCTTCCATGAGAGTTTTATGTAGACTTGAGGGCAGGGTTGAGGGCTGTGAGGATAATGGACAGTAGACTTCTCTGGGGCCATCATCCCAGCACAGAGGGGGATGCTGTCTGCAGTGGGTGAGGATAGGCCAGTGCATAAGGAGAAGCAAGAAGGATCAAAGATGGGAAAGGATGGAGAGAAGGAGATGGTCCCAGAGAGACAGTGTGAGTCCTTGGCGGAGCCTTGCCTGGGACTTCTCAGCACAAGCTCAGGCTTGTCTCCCTTCTGCAACTGAAGATGCTCAGCTGGCACAGACCTTCCACCCAGGAGGACAGGCTGAGGAGAGCTTCAGGGAGGAGGGGCCGCTGGAGCTGGTGTTGGAGGGTCAGGTGGTACCCAGGGAGGGGCAAAAGCACCGGAGCACCTACTGCCAGTGTGGACCGAGACCTTGCCAAGGGCTTCACACACACGCTCTCTTCCTCAAAACAGCCACGAAGGTCACAGTTGATTAGGTGGCTTTCCAGGCGAGAAGACAGCGAGGTCCAGAGACTTACTGGAGCACACAGCAGGGAGATGGTAGAATGTGGGCCAGAAATTGAGGGGGCCTGGCACAGAGCAGCTGCCCTTCCCCGCACCAGGCTGCCACAGTCGCCTTGCTGGAGTCGGGTAAGGGCCATTGTCAATGGGGACATCTATATGAGAGCCAACTGGGAGCTGGTCAGGATTCAGAAGGCATGCTTTGTCTGCAAGGACGTGGGGTCCTCGGGGCAACACTTGCTTCTGCCCTTAGCCTCTGAGCTCCTGGAAGGCAGGGACCAGTGTCTATTTATCTTGGGATCCCCGTCCACGGGGTGCACCAGGCTCAGAATAAAGTAGAAGGTGGTGGCACACCTCTATGCCTTCCAGAAATGTCAACAGCCATCGACTCGACAGACTGAGGCCCTGAGAGAGGTCACCCCACCCTGTGGGGGAGGCAAACAAGGACAGAGGCAAGGAGAAGACGTGATAAATGCCAAGGCACGGGAGGAAAGCCCAGGAGGCTGGGGCGAGGCAGAGACCCTGAAGGCTTCCTGGAGGAGGAGATAACAGAGCAAGTCGGGTGGAGTGTGTCCCAGGGCAGTGTGCTGGGGGGCAGAACAGAGCCTGGGAGGCACGAGGACGGGGCTGGCTGGGCTGTAAAGTGCACTTGGGAAGCAGCCGGGGAAAGGCAGGACAGGGCGGCGGCTTCGCCTGGCTCTGGGAACAGGCATTGCCTGGCCACAGGCGCCCTCTGGTGGCAACCTGAAGGAAGGACAGGAAGTGGGTCCCAACCAACAGGGAGCAGACCCCCAAACACAGCAGTGGCTGGTTGGGATCACCTAGTCACAGCACAAGTTCTTCTCCTGCAATTCTAATAACCACCCCTCTGGGGGCCCACTGCCACTGTTCACCGGCCCCCAACGTGTCAGGGCCTGCAGTTCGGGAGTGTGTGGGAGCCCCGGCCTGGGGCGTCTGCCTGGGGAGGGCATCCTGTGTCCAAGAGGACGCAGCCGCCAGCCCAGTCTCAGGCCAGGGCTCCGTCCTGGTTTTCTAAGTGTCCTTCAGTGGCCCCCGTGGCTACCATGTCGGCCCCGCTGGTTGAGCACGGCTCTGCTTGGAGACCCCACGGGTCTGGGGAACGCCAGGATGTCAGCAACTCTAGGGAATCCCCGTCCCCGGACACGACAGTTTGGCCCCACCTGGAGCAGCCCTGCTCCTGGGGCTCCCTCTGGCCCCTCCCCTCCCCCCACGCTACCCTGACGGTCTCAGTGTGCTGCTCAAAGCCAAGGATTACGGCGTGGTAGCGTTCACATGACCACAGCAGCACTGGCCACCCTCGGAAGTCCCAGAGAGCCCAGGCCTGTCAGGTGACTGATGCTGCCCACGTGGCAGGCACACCCCCCCGCGTGACACCTGAGTCAGGGCTGCAGCCCTCACTCCACCCTTCTTGACCACCACCCTGGACTGACTGCGGGGAGGGGGGCGACGCCACGCCGGCTCCTCTGACAGAAATGTGGTGGGTGATTTTCTGATCCCGCAGCCAGTGTGGTCTGTGTCCCTCCGTTGCCTTTTCACCTGGAGACCCCTTCTGGATCCGGGCAGCTGGACCAGCAGGCGTCCAGGCCTCAAGGCGGCAGCAGGAGGAGGTGCTGAAGCCCTCGGCTGCGGAGCTACCGGGGAGCGGCCTGTTCCACTCAGGACCTTACGCCCTGTAGGGCCCTGAGCAGCAGCTGACGTGGCCTGGAAGGGGGGACCGAGGAGGGGCTTCCCACCTCCAGGCCAGAGGAAGTCCCTGTGCCGTGGGGGAAGACACGCAGAGGTGAGGACCCCAAGGCCCCTGCCACGGCCCTCTCCTTCCATGCCCGCCCTGGGCTGAGCCCAGGCTAGGGGGACACGGCACACACACCAGGTGCTGAGGGCCGTGCCCCAGGCTGCTGGGGCTGTGACAGCGGCTGGACCTGTGGGTCACAGCCGCCCTGCAAGGGCAGGAGCTGTGAGGTGCCCCGAGCCCTAGTGGCCAGAGCAGGGCCATCAACAGAAAGAAGCGGCCGCAGCTGTGATTGCCGGAGGAGGGTCAGTGGACCAATGTGCGAGGAGCGAGACTGGCTCAGGGCACACAGGTGGGGACAGATGACAGTGACCAAGAGACAAATCCTTTCTTCCCCATGGAGACCGAGGTGCTGGTCACAGAGGTAACCAGCCCTCACCTTTGACAAGCTGGGGGAGGGCACATCGCTGGGGACCCTGAACCGACTGAATATGTTCCCACTGCCACCCACAGAACGTTCGGTCTAGGTATAAGATGAGGAAAGTTCCATTTCCTGCACCTTGAACCAAAGCACAGACAGTGGGCACCGGCTGCAGGGGCGCGCCCCGCTCCGCTGCACCGGCTGCAGGGGTGCGCCGCACTTTGCTGCCTTGATTCATCAAGGCTTATTAACCCATGATGCACCTTGCCCATGTCACCAGCCGAGGCTCCTGGGGGCAGAAACTCTCCCTACTGGGAGGAGGGTGGGGGCCGACCGAAGCCTGGGGGTTACCTGTCACTCCCGTTCCAGGCGCATTCGAACTTGTCAAAAATGCAGTCGTTCTCATACAGGGAACAGAGCTTGCTCCGAAGGTAGTCGTGGACCTGGTGAACAAAGCGGGTGACGTGAGTGCACGGGGGTGCCGACTGCCCTGGCCCCCTCCACGAGAAGGGTCTGGAAAGGCAGCAGGGATCTGCATGGTATCTGACATGGCCCTGCTTGCCCGGAGGGGCCCACAGCACACGGCCGACCTCTCAGCCGTAGCCAGAGAGCAGACAGCGCCTGCTACAGAAGGAGGCGGGCTTCACTGTGACAAAGGGGACACTCACAGCACAGGGCCAGGACCTCCCAAGGACTCCACCCTGGCTCCGCCCCTCCCCAGCTGTGTAATCTCAGACGAGCAACTTCACCTCTCTGAGCCTGTTTCCTCACCTCTGAAGCACTGACAGCAAACCTGGGCTGCCCTGGGCCCGAGTGCGGGAGAGTGCTCAGCGTGGGTCAAGCCCTCAAGGGTAACAACCGTCCTGAACCATGAACACAAGGGCAGCCCTCATCGAGAAAAGGGCACATCACAAAAGAGGGGACTCACCACCTGTCTACAACGTGAGGCACACCGAGGCTCAGAGGGGTTAAGTGACTGGCCCGAGGTCACACAGCTTATCAGTGGCTGAGCAAGACCCTTCCCCAGGATCACCTGTCACCACAAGAGATGGGCATGCCCCAGGACCTGAGTCCTCTGGCTACAGCCCGATCCTACAAGCTCTGTACCCAGAGGGCCTCATGTGCCGCCTCTGCTGAGGCTGGGGCTGCCGGGACCAGTGGGCACAGGCCCTGCCCTCTGCGTCATATAAAGCCTGGTCTCCACTCCTGGCATCGGAGCCTGGGAGGGAGAAAGGCCAATGAACGCAGAGAATGTGAGGCCCTAAAATGGTTAATTTCATGTGTCACCTTGGCTGGGCCATCGTACCCAGATACTTGGTCAAATCTATTCCAGATGTTTCTGTGAAGGTATTTTTTATTTTATATTTGTTTTTTCTTTTATTATTTATTTATTTTTATTATTTTTTTTTTTTTT